>PVKM010002563.1:23226-63858 GCA_004027735.1 Carollia perspicillata | reverse complement strand
TGTGTGTGTATGTACTTTAGCTACATCGAGTTATTTGCAGAATGACTAGAATAAGACAAGGCAGTGATATTTAGAAAAGTAAAATCAACGAGCATTCTGACACAACACTTACCACAAATATGATATTTTTATATAATATATATTCTACTATTTTCCATGGATAGAGATGTGTGTCAAATTTTCCTGCCTCTAAGTAAAAAATGAAATTAAAAGACAATGTCAGAATGAAACTTACTTCTATCCTTCACAGTTAAGGTCTTAGGAATAGACCATGGACCATCGAGCCAAACAGATGTGGATTCGCAGTTCATCTTAGGTTAGGCCACTTTGGGAAGTAGCACGGACTGCCCATCCTCCAAGAGCTTAAGCCCCTTCATCCCAAAAATGGAGAGAATTTTTTTTTTGCCAGATGTGTGTAAGGATTAAATGCGATTAAATAAATTTGACACATAATACAGTGACACTCAATAAATGCTGGTTCTATTCTTAGCTATCTTCCTCACAGAAATCTCCACTCGCTAGAGATTTCTAAATACACCCTAGACATTCTGCAGATGTTTAGTAAATGAATTATGATGAAGAGTTTATAGGGACCTACTTTCCCTTACTGGAATTGGCTGCACAGGGAGAAATTTACTATAACTTCACCCCCAGAAGGGACAGATGCTTAATGAATTTTTAAATGATGGCGCCCAGTGCCTGTATAAATGTGTACGTGGTGTGTGTCTGCTTGTTGAGATGTGGCCACTCTCACATAATGCTCTGTGAGTATGTATCAATATGCCACAGATGGTCTGGGGAGGTCTTGGGACTTGTGCATATTGCTTATCTTCAATCCAGAAACAACTTTAACAATTTTGATGAAGAGTAATTAAGACTAGATAGAGAAACATGTATACAAATATGTTCATGTAATACTATTTCACATACAAAATTTGTTAGAAATCTTTGCAATCAAGAGCAGGTGATTGAGTAAAATGGAATGCCTTTAAATCACTGAAATTTAATTGGCCATCATAATGCGATGGCAAAGCACATTTCCTGACATAAAAAAATGTACATAGTATATTGTTGTGATAAAAAAGAATTTGAAACATCATATACAGAATGACCTGATTTTTTGGAATTATTTTATGCTTCTGTAAAGAAAAAAAAATAAGACAATATATTAAAAAAAAAACAAGAAGAATGGCTATGGTTGTCTCTGCCAATGGCAGGTGACTTGTATTTCTTTTAGCCTATCCATATTTTCTCACTTTTCAGTGATGAAGACCTACTACTTATGGAGTAAGAGTTATTAACTGAAAGACAACCACCGCTACAAGGCCCTTCTGCATTTTCCTTCACTGCTGTTACATGCTAAGCAAATAGTTGAGAAAAGAATTGAGCATAGCATGCTGCTTTTACAATGTGGTCCACATTCCTGTCTTTTTTCTTTTTTTTTAAATAGATGCAATTAACTGACCTTCGTACAGCTTAAATAGACAATAGTTGAGAAGGAGTTTTGCAGGGAGGGTGACCAGGCTTATGAGATGTTATCAGCACCATTTAGGTTCTGTCTCTTTTCTGGTACTCAAGACATGCTGCTATTTGACAAAACTGACTATCCTATGTATTTGTTACAATGGAAATCAATTTCCAGATGAGTCAGTCAGTGGAAGTTTTGAGCAGTTTTCTGTCATGTTTGAGTATCTGGTAGTGCTATAGGCACCTTAATACAAACCTTTGACTGCTTATTATTTTTAGTTATTAGAGTAAACTGATAGGTAGACATCCTGCATGTATCAAAATAAACTATAGAAGTACACGCTAAGTAGGAAGTAGTACATTTCTACTCAAAAGAATCATCACATATTTTGTTAGCCAACCTAAACAACATGCCAATAGATTGAGATATAGTACAGTCTTTAGTATCTAACTTACTACTCTGAAAGGGCCTGAATTTGAAGTGGGAACATCAGGTTTCTATGACAAATGTCACCTGCCTAATGTTGTTTCTGGTTCTTTAATTCAATGTAATAGTCATTTTCCTGTATGCTTTAAAAAAATAAATAAATGAATGAACACATCTGCACTAGGGTAAAGGTGGTCTGTAAAATGCATTTGTATGTTCTTGTTGAGAAGGCAAAAACACACACAATAAGAGGCCCATCCAAGAGGGGTAAATGGCTAGGGTGTACTTTCCCAAAACATTGCCTGAACTTGTAAAATGAAGCGGTTTGGAAATAGGTTCCACCCTCTTCCACTGACCTTTGGCTCCCATACGTCTTCCTCTCTACCCACCTTCTCAAAATATTCCCTCGGAAGCCTTTAACTCAACCTAAAAATAGCTCCCAGATGTCTTGCTACCTCACTTCGGAGCCTCTCCTTTACTGGGATCAGATGATTAGGAAAGATAGCAGAAGGGGTTTAACAATAGGACTTTTTTTAGTTCAAAATAAGTTCATTGCTTAGCAGGTCCTTTATCTTTTTATGAATACTGCAGAAATGGAGAAGACTGTTTCCTGTAACTTTATTTATAAATAAGGTTTGGAAGTTTTAGCACATTTCTGTGGTTCATAGTTTAAACTACATGCCACTGTCTATTTTAGGTGGCACTGTCTCATGTATTAAACTAACGAATGTCTTAAACTCTAACCATCAAGCCATTTGCTAAATGTCTTAATTGCATTCTTCACTTACATTGCCAACAAGTATATCCTGTTTTCCCACATCCTATGATTAATAACTCTCACTGAACGCCCTGTCAATGTGGTGGGTAAGTGGTTTAACCCTGAGCTTACATTCGAGAAATAAGTCAAGTAAATTCAAAAGCCTTTGTATAATACACCTTGGTGAACCAATGTGTTTCAAAAAGGACACAATGTTTCAAAGGAGAGTTTGTTAATAAGAAAATAGACATCTGTGGTAATTCCTGTACCCTCCTCATGAATAACTGTGGGTAAAGTTTATAATTTTGCTGTGGTTGTTATAAAATATCCCTTACCTGTGGCCAAACTCACAATAAAATATCTCCAATGCGAGAGGCAGTGAGACCTGGCTCCATTCACAAACAAGGCATTCGTCTTCAATAAAGAATCTTGTTGGAGAACCTTCCTCTTTATTAGTTTCTTTTGTCAACATTTGCAAGCACGGAAACAGACTTAGAGTAGCCCAAAGTACATAACTTTGGGATTGTAATAAAACTGTAAAAATCATGTTTTTATAAGAACAAGAAGTCAGAAAGTTGATCTTCACTGGTTTTCTGCTTGCCACGCGGAATGTGCCCGCAACCTGGTGTGTGCATCGGCCCGTCAGCTGACGGTAAGCAGCATCATTGTGCTAAAAATGGGGTTCACGCAGCCTTTCTCTCAAATGAACAAAGTTTTCCAAAAGCTTCTAGGCTCAAAAATGTTCTTTGTGCTGTTATAATTAGGTCAACCAAACATTATTTGGTCACCATTAAAACAGAAAGCTGGGTAGCAGTTTGAGTCACAAATAGTTTTCTGTGAACTTGGATGTCTTGAGAAAGGCTGAGATGTTTGCATAATCTCTTCTGTAACAACAACATTCCACAGACATATTTCTCTTTAAAAAGAAACTCCATGCACAGTGGTATTCTGGGTTCAAGGCCTGAATAAAAAGTATCTCAAGTCAAAAGTCCTCTTCTAAAAATTGAGATGTAGAGAAGGTCATAAGTTGTTTGACTTCTCTTTTAAATCATTTATGGATGACTGCAAGTCACATTGATTCAAAGTGCAAATTTACTTAAATCTCTGAACTTGAACTTTTAGTTGTCTAACCCAACTTCTCAAAACCTTCCCAAGTGTTTAAGATTTCTATAAACAAGATAAGTCTCTACCCAAAACCAAGCAGAGGAGAAGGTGAAATCCACAATAAACATGTTTGCATAATAAGAAAGTTAAATGTACTCTACTACTCTCATGGCATTTTTCTATCATACAAGTTTCCAAGTGTATAAGGGGGACTGCCCAGAAAATGGAATTTGTTTATAAAAAAATTGTGTATTTATTCTTACATGTGTGAACTTCAGTCACCTTTAAATTACTCTCCATTTGACACAATACACCTATAGGGATTTTTTTCCTACTGCTCAAAACACTTTTTGAACTTGTGGATTTTGATGACTTTTCGTGCTTCTGCTGGTTTTTATTTTTAATTTTTGATCACCTCTTCTACATGGGCAAAACATTTCCCTCTGAGGACTTTTTTCATCCAGGGAAACAAAAAAAAAACAGTCACTCAGGGTGAGATCAGGTGAATAGGAAGGTAGGTCACTGGGGTCATGCTGGTTTTGGTCAACAACTGCGGAACACTCAGCGCCATGGGGGAAGGTGTGCTCCTAAATCACCCATCATAAAATGGGCAAACCTAAAAAATAAAAATGAGATCCAAACCTAAAAAATAAAATGCACATCGTCTCTGAATTATACTTATTTTGGACATCTTATTTTCCCAGTTTGATCAGGACAGTACTTAATAAAGCAACATTTTATAATGAAATTACTTTGCTTTTGGCATTGAGCCCATGGGACATGTTCCCTCAATTATAATGTTTCCTCAGTACAGTACAGTTGTATCACATGCTCTTTTAATTTCATGAATCCAGCTATGTCATTAGTATAACTTTATTAGTATAATGAATAACAAAAACCCTGCACACTATTTATCACACAAATTCTTTATTATAGATTGTACATTCATTGGATCATTACATATTAATACACACACTTCACTGCACAGAGTTGCATACACAAGTCTAAAAGTCCTCAGTAAGATTGCTCCCGATAATCTAATGTAGAAATGACAGAAGAAAGTAATTGCTATGTGCTTATATGTCCTATCCTTTTTGGGAATAATGATAATCACCATAATACTGATTGTGTTGTAAAGGTCAACATAGTCAACAAAACTATGATAAGAGGTGAGCTAGTCAACCAACTAACCAAGGCATCTTTTTTTTTTAGGAAAATTAAACATCACTGGAAAATATGATGCTCAGGTTAACTCAGATTTCCACATGAGACTTCTTTTGTGGTTGTTCAGGTAAAAATTGATCCCGATCACTCCAAATGAGTGCCAGCAAGCAAAATTTAAAATGAGTAAGTCTTTTCTGACCCTAGCCTCTCTTTTCTGAGAGAGCAAAGTATAACTTCTAGTTCTGCCACTAAACCTCAAACCAGCCAGCTGAGATTTTTATTATCTCACTGACTTAGTCAACTAAAGCTATTAATATTAATATGTGAGTAAGGCTCTTTACCAGAGCAAGTTATCTATGTCATTGTCTGAAGTTTAAATGACTCACTGTGCCCCTGAAGACGTTTGTTATTTAGGAAATCTCTCTCTCACACACACACACACACACACACACACACACACACACCCCAAACAGGCAGAAGAAAAAAAGACTAAGGGAATTTTTTAGGACAATGATTCTGTGGGTGAATGTTAATTAGTGAGTAAGTCTATTTTAACTCTTTCTTTATCTAAAAAAGCTAGTCTTTACAGAAAATTACATTCATACTGAATGTGAAACCAAAAATAAAGTAGAACATCTGATTTTTTTTATGTCCAATAATTACTTTCAAGTTTCTGCAAGTGAAGGCCAAGTTGGGAATAGAACAGTTCCTCTCCATGTGTACTTGAAATTCCAGCCTGCGCTGATAAACAGGATCTGACCGATGCTTCTGACATTAATTACAATGGTCTGCTTACTGGCCTTTTGGACTTGAGTATTTTATGATTCTACTGTAACATGCAGGAGATACACAAGAATAAACAATGAGTTTATTTATCTTTGACATTCCAATAACTGCTGTTTCTCTACTTGAATGTATCACAGAAAAACTGCTAATGGAAAAGATGATATGAACTTGCTCTACGACATAAATAAACTTAAGCTCATCAAAGTTCTGAGGACTGTCTCTGTCAAAAGAAAGTTTGAGTTCTTTGACCTAATTATAGGGTAGAAATGCTTCTAATCAAAAAGTAGAAGTATCATAAAGTGCAAAATATTTTATAAACTGAAACAAAGAAAAATAACTTTAAAACGTTTGGAACAAGAATTTGTAACTATACCTTGTAGGTAATCTTTATTCTGGTTAATGAAAATGACTAATTGTATCTAAGGAGTGAGGAAATATTAAAAGGAAAATACAAATGCATAAAAATGTTCATTATGTTTGGTGCAGCAACATGGCTCTTACTATAAAGGAAAAGGTAAATTCTTTTTTATAAAATATCAGTTTCTCTCACTGAATGAATATTAAACACATTGAATATGGGTCTAGAAGGTGTAATATCATGTTAGTTGCCAGGCATATATTATTTCATTTAATCTTCCTAATAATGTTATTAAATAAATTCTATTATTCTCCCTTTACAGATAACATATGACAAAAGTAAGGCCCAAAAGAGTTCAGTAAGTAGCAGAAAATCACATAGTTAGCAAGCTCAAACCCAGGACAGTTAAACTTCAAAGCCAGTGCTCATAATTCTAAGACAATCCGAGCCCTGCTCAGCAAGTCCCTGAGGTTGGAATGCTTCGTTTATTCTAAGAGCTCTAAATATGTGTCCTTCTGCGTCCCAGTTTTTTGTTTCTCTTTCTCTCTGGAATAGTCTATGGCTACATTTTATACTCAAGTAGCAAACTTGCTCATGTGCCCAGAAACTACATGGAATACAGTATGAAACACTTAAATAAAAAATTTTAATCAATAAAATGAAAAGTTGAGCCCCTTCGAAAAGCACTCATTGGGCCTTCCGCTGATGACCTGCTGAGCCGTCAAGAAAGGGCAAAGTAAAAACACCGCTTTTGGGTGAAGTGGCAGCATGTCGTGTTGTTTCGCTTCAGTCGGTGGTGTGACAAGGGGTTCCACCTTGGGGGGCTGAGTCTGAGTAGAAGGGAGAGGCTTTGGAAGTGTTGGGGGAATACTACACCCGCAGAGCTGCCTGGTTAGTTTAAAAAAAAAAAGAAAAAAAAAAAGAAAAGTTGATTTAAAGTGCAACCCATAGAATATAAGAAATGAGCATGAGTAAAAGCACCCACTCTGGCCTACTACCTATGTTTACAATAGTTTCAGTTTTTGTAACTCAAAAATGACCACTTTCACTGTACATTAACCAATACAAGTTTTAGGCTACTTAGTTACATGACCAAACCAATTTGCATAAAATAAGTAGTATCTTATACATAACCTTAAGCCTCTAAAAGATGCTTGATTGTTTTTCCAGAATGTCATTGTAATAAGGGGGAAAAATGGTAGGCGCCAAAGATACATTGAGTAAGTAATACAGGGACTTGAATGAAAATTTACTCTAAAATTAATTTCCAATTTCCTGCCCTTGGCTTTAGAAATAGATGAAAAGAGAACAAAGGACTTTTTGGTGACTAAGTGCTAAAAACTTCTGTCATAACTTTCACGAACTGCAAGTGATTTTCCGCAGATTGAACTCGCCCAGAGCAAACATGCAGAAAGCATCAGCGTCATTTCACTGCTTTGTTTGGGACAATCGTGTCTCCATGTTACGCTTCCGTTCAAGGGACAAGGACACATTTATCTGAGTATTTCACAGTATAAACCTGGTGAAACACCACAGGAATCCTCCAAGTAGAATTGTTCAACAATTTCAAAATACGATGAAATGTAAGGTGCTTATGTTTAGTTATGTATCTACAAGCATATTCGATAGCATGCAAAGGTTTCCTTTTCTTTTTTTGTGTGTGAGGGTAAGGCTGAGGAGTGGGGGATCAGGGTTGAGATGGGATTGAGTGAGAAAGTTTAAGCAGGAGATATATGTGGAGACCATGTCTTGGGATATATAATAAAAGGGCTACTGGCTGCCTATTCGGATGTTGTGAGTAAAATGAAAGATGAAATAGGATTAATATCTCATAAAAAAGAAGAAACTATTGAATTGTAACTCAAACATTATGCATGAATGAGTGAGCGCTTCTCTGTTGTTGGACAAATGAAAAACTGCAGACCTTAATGTAACTCTGCCACAGTTTTTATCTTGGGTCAGTTTAAATCCTCACTAGAAAATGAAAGGCCTTCTAAAGAAACATTTCTGCAACACACATGCAAAAGACACTCAGAGAACACTATGTGCTCGTGAACTTGCTGCCTGATTAATGCACAGTGGGATAAGGAGGAAAGCTGACATTCATTTCAATTATGGGAGATTTTTATGATCAAGCAAGGCAATTCCAGTTTTCTCTCATTTAGATATAATTTTCAGTTAAACCCTAATAGACATAACTCTTCACAAGAAGGAATCGCCTGGACGGAGTCCAGTGCAGAGAATTTATGTTAATACTCTTTAATGAGACTAGGCAATTCATTTCTGGCCTTTTGTCAGATTTTTTTGAGTAATCAAAAGTCATGAAGATCCTTTGCTCAGCTTCTGGTTGCCTGTGTCTCCAAAGGTACTTGAACTTCAGAGGCACGTTTCAGCACCCTTTGGACACACAAAGCCACAAGAAAAAATATGGAACATCTTTTTAAAACTTAGCTTTATTTAAAATGTGTAAATAAAATCACTATTTTATATTAAAAGAAACTGATAGTTTACCATATTTCTCATTATCATATTAATATTTATAAATTTTGTGTTGGGCTAGATCCTTTCAGGCTACATTTGTCAACTCTTAGATTTCACTCTACCTTTCTTCTAAGGAGCATTTCAACAGGAAAGTCTGAGAAACTCAGGTGATTAATTACACTAGGAAAAACTTAAATTTTACTGAAAGGCACTGTTCTATTAAAACCTTAAGAAGCAGGCTACATGTCAGCGTTCATAAGAGACACTTAAACAAAGCAACTCAATATTTCTTTATTTTTGAATTATTGTTATTGTTCAGCTGGAGAGTTGGTGCTCTAGCATTTTAACTTCTCCAAGCTGGGATACCTCTTAATCAGAGGGATAAGAAGTTATAGTGTTATAGTGTCTTTGATACTATGAAAACTCTGGCAGTATCTTTATTTTTTTACTGAAAATAATAATGCTGCTTACAACCACTGGTGACTTGATGTCAACACAGTGTATTAAAAAGATCATTGCACGACGCTACTATATTTCCAAGCCCATCCTTCAAAGTACAGTTACTTTTAACCTGTGTTCAAATGGGATCCATGCTGTGACCAAAGTGTACTGTAAGCAGGCAATAACTTTTGGATGCCAATTACATTTTGCTTTGTTGTCAGTTCTGTTTTGAAAATAAATAAATAGATAAATAAATACATGCATAAATGTATATCAGTAATACATGAGCACAGGGAGACATACAGAATGTTTTAGATACCACTCTATTTGAAAACAAGACAACTGATGTATTACTAACATTCACTTCTTAATCGAAGAACACAGCACACAAGTGCAGGAAGTGTCGGTTTAGTCAACAAACCACTAGTTAAGAACACTCATGTGTCAAAGTTTCACTCATTAAGTACATAATAACCATATGTCAACTCTGTCTGGGACTATAAACTTTCAGCAGGACAGATGGTGCAGACTATGCCTGGTTCCATTTGCTTGGAGGTTAAGTAAACTCTCAGCATTTTATTGCTTAATTGAAAAATACGTGCGAGCTTTTAGATGGTGAAACAATGACAAGGATGATGTGAAGAGAGAGGAAGCAGAGAAAATCAGAAGGCAAGAACTGAGATGGATCCTAACAGGACTTCTCAATATTGCCTCTGAAGCAGCACGGATCGGCCCTAGGTAGCACGAACACAAGCCTTCCGTGGAAGAGCCGATGTGAACTACGCAATTTGGTTCAGCCACACGAGAAATACTGGGTCCTAGAGTTAGTATGAAAAGTATACACTCACAGATGGAGTCTTTAGATAAGGTAGTCAAGGGGAGTTTAGAAAGCGAAGGACTGAATGTGTGAGATCCTTACAGTTGAGGTTGCCGGCACACCTGCCCCATCTCACGGGTGCTCATCAGGCTTCCACAGTTGGGGTTACACAGATCAAGGAATCAAACGGGACTCATTTCGATTTGGAGGCTCATTTACTAGTAGAAGTCTTATGAATCATAAAACAGGAAACACAAAAGTAATTCCTTGATGCTGCTCAACTATAGTACATTCAATATAATCCCCATAAAAGCTTAAAACATATAAAGGAGCTTTTATTTTTGTACAATCTGTAAATTAATAGCAAGCATAAAAGAACAAACCTAATTAATCAACTAACCCTCTGTGTGCACAAAAACAAATCCAATAAAGAGGAAGGAAAATGTAAACTGAGTGCTGAAAAAATAAACATTTAAATTAAGCTGTATTTCCCTCTCAGTACCTTACGCTCACAAAGTTTCTGGTTCTGTGGAAGCAGGCTTCTAAGATGGCCCCCACTCTTCCCTGCACCCTAAAATCACATGCAGGTGTAATTTCTTCTCCTGGAGCATGGGCTGGATGGAGTGATTTGCTCCTAATTTATACTCTCTGGGAAAATTGAGGGAATGTCACTTGTGTGATCAGGCTGCAAGTGATGGTGGCCTCCAGCTTCCTAGAAGACTCTATCTATGCCTTTTCAGCATGCAGGCTTTGATGAAGGAAGCTGTATCTCAGAGACGCCTGTGTGGTAAAAAAAAAAACTGTGGCCCTCAGTTCAACTGCCCACAAGGAACTGAATCCAAGTGAGCTGGGAGGTGTTTTCCCAAATATTCAAATGAGAATGTAGCTCCGGCCAACCTTTTGACTACAGCCTCATAAGGAACCATAAAGCAGAGGACTCATCTAAGCTGTGCCCAGATTTCTGAACCACAAATTATCAGATAATAAGTGTGTGGTGTTACAAGCTACTAGTAAGTAGCTTATAATATATTGTATAATAAATTATTATACAGCAGAAAAAACTAATACAGTCCCCAAATGTTCTCCTGAGAGTTAGGATGTATTCAGGTTCCTCTAGGACCAACAAGAATTCCATTAACAATGTCTTTTTAATAATAACACAACTTTCTAAAAATACATAGAAGGTGGGAACCTTATCACTATGCCATTATCTTTTATTTTTAATGGAAACCTATGTCTACAGAGCAAATTTCCTAAAACTATTTTGAATAAGCCAATATTTAATGATAAGATCACATGCAACACACACACACACATACTTTAACTCCTATATACAGCTGCTGACAATTTTAGGAGACTCATAAATAACCTTTTAAAAAATAAAAGTTCTCTAGGATAAATTAAAGGATTGCTCTAAAAGCTCCATAAGGATTTAATTCAGTAACCTTTGTAGACATAGAAAATATTATAAAGATTAAGAGATCTTAAAAGTTCAAATAAAATAAAACATATTAAGTGCATTATAAAATGTAGACAATGTAAAGACCAAGGCAAAATTAAAATAAGTGTATTTTTTGAAATCTATGGACAAGATATAGAAAAACTCTGGGAATTAGCATTAACTTGGAGCCATGCGTGGCATCACTGGATATGTGAGAGCCCATTCAGTGTGGTGGGTAAGAACAAGAATTCACAAGCCAGTCAGCCTGGGTCCTTTTCCTTCTTCCGCCACCTAACAACGACGAGACAGCGGACAATCTTTTTATGCCTCAGTTTCCTCATCTGTGATATGGAGATAATTAGAATATCCACTCTAATGAGGATCAGATGGGATGTTAATGATTTCAAATAGTTTTGACTTAAGAGAAGGTAAAAAAAGAAAAGGAGAAAAAGTTAACTGAACTACAAAAGTGATCTTATGCATATGACTTACCTCTATGTAGCAAGGTTTTTCCAGGCAAAAAAAAAATTAAAAGCTTAACTAAGACAAGTTTTTAAAATCTTTTACAGTCTTAAAAATCCTGATGATGATTTTGTGTCTTCTATCACTCAAAATACTTAAAATAGGTAAAAAACATGTAGTCATTCATTTCCCTATTCAGTCAATACTTCCTTATGCTCTAGGCAGTACTTACACTAGATGTTGCTAATACCAAGACAAAAGCCTGTTCCTGACTTGTAGAAACTGATCTAGAGAAGCAGTATAGGGTAATGGTTGAGAATACACGCTATGGAATCATAGTGTCTGGAACTTAACCTGTTATGATTTTGGACAATTTCCTTAAATCTCAGAACCCTAGTTTCCTCTCCTTTGAAATGGGAATGAAAATAGTTGCATTCTCACAAGTTTGCTGTGAGGATTAGTTAAGTTAATACAGGTAGACCTTACAGACAGAACTTGGAATATAGTGAGTATTCAATTAATACTAGTATTGTCGGGAGGAAAGTCAGACAGGAAAGCAAACCTGATGTGGCCAGTATGATCATTGGGAGGGGTGGCGTTGGGCTGGAGACACCTCACAGGGAGCTAGAGCAGTCATTAAAAGAGGATGCAAAGCACTATGGAGAGCTCAAGAAAACTTTCCCAGCAGAATCAACCTCTGATTTCATATAAAGAAAGACGTGCTTTAAGAAGATATACTATGGTCAAATATTTCAGTGCGAAATATTTGAAAAAGTATAACACAATTTTCATAAAAGATCAGTAACGGCAGATTTACTCCACTTCAATACACTCTAATTAATGAGTTTAAGTTCACCTTCACTGTCCATTTACTATACACCTTTATTTCCAAATAAATGCAATATAGCATCCATTGAGGTTGCCAATAGCAGTCATATGCAAAGGAAAAAAATCCAAATAACCATATTATTCTCCTAGGGGGATTTTATCTTAAACATAAAGGCCTCTCCAACTGGTACATTTCAAATGAAGTTTTGGGCAAGGGTCCACTGTGATACTCATACCATCGCATCACTCACTTAACTTTTTTATGTGGTTGTGATGCAGCCAAGAGGACTGTAATGTAGTTTATACATTATGTGACTCTACATTGGTAGGAAGTATATTACTAGGAGCATATTTTAGGAAAGACTTCTATCTAGGAGAACTAATACTTGGAACTGCTAAACCCTCTGGGAGCCTATTCACTATCCCTCCAGACAGTGCCATTCCTGGCACTAGAAGGCATTCAAGCAGGCTAAAAAAAAAATCATCTATTCAGAGGTGTTACGACATGAGAGGGTTGTGAAAGGTTAGACTAAAGTGAATTTTTTTTTTGTATGGAGGGAGAAAGTGGACAAAATGACTTCTAAATTTTCATTCACTGTTAAAAGTACAATTTAATTACTTAAATATCCACTTGACTGAGTATAAAATACGAGTCAGGAATGAGAGAATTTCCTGCCCAGTCCTGTTTACGCCTACTGTCTTGATGAAATCATTAATAGAGTGCACTTTAAATCTCAAGTGTCCACTGTCACTAGAAAATATTAATTCCTTTATTTTTTATTTTTATTGTATTTTTTCCATGATTATTTAGTCCCCTTATGCCCCCCCTAACCCAGCAATCACCACACTGTTGTCCAAGTCCATGAGTCCTTTTTCCTTTTTTGCTTGATCCAAATATGGACACGCCTCCAGGAGTCTGGCATCCAGCCCCTTGGAGATCAACAAGCTGGATTCTCTGGCTGGAAAGAATAGTCGCCTTGGTTTTCTCACTAAAGTAAGCTTTTACCCTGCTAAAAGGCTAGTATTATTTATTTCTACTCTCAGCTCCTACCTTCCACTTGCCAGGCCTAATACATCCCATGCATTCCGTGTAGGTGAGAGTGAGGAAACAATTAAGGAAAGGAATGGTTTCCAAAGCCAAGGAAACCTGAAGGACTTCGGCCTTTACCTGAGCAATGACTGTTAAAAATTACAATTAAGGAAACATCCCAATTCAATCCCTCACCCTCCAGTTCTACTATTACTGCCCTAATATAGGACTTCCTATCCTCCTGCTGGATTACACGTACAATGTTGAAATGTTAATCCTTATCCATCCCTTAGTCAATATGATGGCTTGACTGATTATTTAGATCACAGACATGTCAAATGTACAGAAGAACAAAAGTTATAATTAAAACATAATTGTTTGAAAAGAGGCTAAGGATTCTTAAAGTTGTTAATGGGCTGAAACAGTAAGCCCACCCAGGGAAAAACACAATTTAATGAAGAAAAATTGAAAGTCCTACATTTGGTTTAAAATGGAACAACAAGAACAGATGAGGAAGGACAGGTGGAAGTGTTGATCACATAAAGAACCCTGGTGACTTATTTAGGATAGTATGATCCAATGGTGTGACAAGTTACAGAGAATGGGCACTGTCTAGGTTAAAATAAAAGCAGCAGCATGCCCAGACCAGTGAACAAAACGGTCCCGTGGTTTCTTCGTTAGGACTACATGTGCATACTGGGTTCAGCTCTATGATTTAAGGTAAAATAGACAGGACACAGTCTATTTCTAACAGATGATGAGGCAAAGCATGTCTAGCTGTACAAACCAAACGAAACAAAACAGGGAAGTAAAATAGCTGTACAATAACAACAACACTGTGATAACTGCAACACTGAGAAAGGAGTGTTCGGTGCTGGAGGGAGCTGGAGACACTTGAAACGCGTTGTCTGTTTCGACTCCTGCATGAATCCGAGGAGGCAACAGTATTAGCTCCCCTTTTCCAGTTGAGGAATCTGATTACTTTCATACCAAATATTTGGAGGTATTTGGGCAGAAGAGAGAAAAACTTGTCCTTTTAGAGGAAAATGAATGGAAGCAACAACCTAATACAAAAGACAAATTCCTAGGATTCATAACTGCATGCGGAGCTGAATTGTCTCTTGCGTCTGCCCACTTAGCAGCAAGTCCTCCTTTGCCCCACGTGATCAAGCTGAGGTGGACCGCCAGGAATAAAATTTGCAGGGAAAAACAGTTGAGAGGTGAGGTTAGATAAGCTTCCGGTTTTCTTCCAACATTAAAATCCATGTTCTGATTCCGAGAAATGGGTACTTTCAATACCTTGGTATTATGTACCACTACGTAGGTCAAAAAACAATATCAAATTTAAAAAGTCATTGAAACCAGCTGTTATGCTGACCTGACAGGTCTCTTCAATCAAAACGGTTGTTCCAATTAATTTGTACAGTTGCATTCTGTAATGTATTTCTGTTATTGGTCACACTTAATATGGATTTGGTATTTTTAAAAGCAATTTTATGAATATCACCTATATATCATATTATAGCAAGAGTAATAACAGGGTCTTTATCCACAGGGTTACAGAATACAGTTACTTCAAAAATTTTCACTGCCCACACTGGACACACGCTGCTGAATGGCATGAGTTTCTGACAAGCGAATTCTGAACATGTATTAATGTCATAACTAAAAGAGAATTTCAGCCAATATCTGGCAATGGAAAATAAGAGTCCCCTACCATCTCTCAACCCTGCATCCTCCTGGAAATGTAAACTAAAATATTGTAGGAGGCCTGTTGCAGGTGAAGGGAAACCCTCCAACTGAGATCGGATTATAAGGGATTCAAGAGAGAACTGGCACACACGAGCTATGGGCACACACAGTGTCCTCTGCCCTTCCCCAGTTCATGTCATTTGTGTAAAAGTCAAACTCAAGTGGTAAAAAAAAGTATAGTAACTGTAGATTGTGTGTGTGAAGCAACAATAGAGAAACTTGAGAGAACCCATAACAAACACTTGTTATTTGGGGAAGTAAAATCACAAAACTCTAGGGTTCCCTTATATACACACAGAGACAGGCATAGAATATAGACAAACTGGGCTCATGCATTTAGTCCTTTCTGCTTTTCTTTTAATAACTTTTTGTTGTGTCTATAGCATGTCAGTAGCTGAACAATTCAAATCCTGACAAAGTCCAATTTTTTATTTTAGACTCTCACTGTCCAATGTATCGATCTCTTCTTTATTGTGTTAACTTAACTTTATGTGACCATTTCATTAATATCAATTTCCTCACT
This sequence comes from Carollia perspicillata, assembly GCA_004027735.1. Classification (NCBI taxonomy): domain Eukaryota; kingdom Metazoa; phylum Chordata; class Mammalia; order Chiroptera; family Phyllostomidae; genus Carollia; species Carollia perspicillata. The sequence continues at coordinate 48,020 of PVKM010002563.1, read as the reverse complement.
AAACTGTACACCTTATAGGGATAGGCATAATGTCTGCTTTCATTCACCTTTGGACCCATTGCTTCATCATAATGCTTGTCCACTTGGTACCAGTCAGTAAATATTCAATGAATGGCGAAATTAAGGAATGCAACATAAAGAACAAATTTTGATCAACCACAGGCTTCATAGACCATGTGCACAAGCTGCAGGGTAGACTTTATCATGTACAAAGAATGTCTTAACAAAAAAGTTTGAGGCAAAACCATTCTCACACTGTTGGAGAATGCTACCATGAAATGTGTCATCTCTGAAAACTAAAAAGGGCAGTAACAGCCCACAAATCAACCCTAAACTGGCCAAAGTCTAGAATGTTTTGCCATCCCTTATTTATGCAATTTTATCACTGCGATCTATATATATATTTTTTTTCTGGAGACCCAAGTCAGAGTCCTGGCTTTTCACATTGTACTTCACAAGCTCCTAGGTAACACACAACAGGTTTGTTATGAGTTAGCAAGCAATGAGATTTGATATCAGGCCTTGTGGATACAAAAGGATAACCTGAAGCAGATTTTGCAGGCTTGCTTGAGTGGTGCCTTTAGCCACTTTCTGAAAGTTAAATGAGCAGAGAATATTTCACGATTGATTTGCATACAATTTGTGTTTTGCTCATTGTAGCTGTTAACAGTACAGAAAGGTCAAGACCATAAACCATATCCATATTCACAAACAATAATACTTTACAGATCTGTTGTATTATAATAAAAATTTAAGGATGTCTTGTTTTACAGTAAATATTTCAATTAAATGATATAGTTCTGATTTCTTGTTCCGTTGCAACTTGTAAGCCTTTTAGCTACAGACAAAGAGAATTAATATACTTTTTGGAAGAAAAATTGTATATTAAGGTTTCTTACTCAGTGTATAAATCTGCAGCCTCAAGGGCCTGGAAGAGACATTTATAGAGGCTATAATGTTATGTTAAGTAACTGCTATTAGCAAACTTACTAATTTTTTTTCACTTGTATTATTGTAGGAGGGTAGTAAAATACTTCAGGTCACACTTAATGCATTCTCAGTGATCTGGCAAATTCATTTTTATATACTCTTGTGGGACTTTGCTTTTCAAAAGTACAATCTCTTCTGCATATAACTACCATATCACCCATAAGTATTAGGATGTGTTCTATGTTTTTATGACAGGTAGGAAAGTCCTTATCACCCTTATTTCAGGAAGCTTTTAAAGAATTCTTCAGATCCGAGAACTTGAAATCTATTTTTGCAGGTCTTTTCCATTTCGAACAACTCTCTGTAAGGAGCAACCAATGCCCAGCAGAGCTATTTCTTAGACTCTTACTGAGAGTAGTCATTTTACACCAGAACTAAGTGATATGGCTTGGCCACATCTAGAGAAATTCATTCATAACATAATCATGCATGTCTATCAAATCCAAGGCAGTATCCATTTTCATCAGAATTTTTTGTTTGTTTCTGTATTTGTTTACCCATTTTATTAACTAAAGTCCATACTTTGTTCAGATTTCCTTAGTTTTACTTTTTTTTTTTTTTGGTCGAAGATCCCATCCAGGATGCCACATGACATTTATTCATCGTGTCTCCTTAAGTTCCTCTTGCGTGTTTTGATGGCCTTGACATTTCTGAAGAGTGTTTGTCAAATACTTTATAAAATATCCCTAACCTGAGATTTGTATGGTGTTCTTATCATGATTAGGTTAGGGTTTGCAGGGACCACAGAAGAAGGTACCGTACCATGCTACTCTCAAAACACTGATTGATGAGCAGATTTACTATCAAATCAACGTGACTTATCACTGTTGATCCTGACCGCCATCCCCTTGCCGAGGCAGTATTTTATTTGTCAGGCTTCGACACTACAAAGTTCCTCTTTTCCCTTTTCAAAGCTGTGCCCTTCAGGAGGAGACACCAGGTGCAGCCCACACTCAGGGAGTGGGGAGTTGTGCTCCTCCCCCTTAAGGGTGGACTATCTACATAAGCCATTTCAAATTCTTCTGCACCTAAGATCTGTTCACTAGGATCTGAACAAGAGAACCTTAAAGCAGTCCTTATGTGATTACTAACAAGTCATGTAGCCCTAATAAAGTCGCTTAGCTTTGTTGGCTGCAGCTTGTAAAGAAAATGTTTAAAAACTTTAAAACACAGTTGTAATTTACTAAACATACGCTTTGTGCAAGACATTGTTACGAGGCACTTAGTGAATCTTGTCTCATATAATCACTATAACAACCATATGAGGAAGGCATTACTGTTCTCGTTTCACAGATGCAGAAATCTGAAGCTGAAGGAGGTTAAGTAGCCTGCCCAATTCACGCCTACAATCCACCCCACGCTGAAAGCTGAACTCCATACATGTACATGCAAACACACATACACACGTACACACATTAATACCATGAAAATAACACTTCCCACATATAACAAAGGCAGGAAGCATGTCAAAGTCTACTTCGTCTTTTTTAAGGAGGAGAGGATGACTAAATGGCGATTTCTCACTTTGCCCCATTCATTTCCGTCATACAGAATATAAACAGCTTCCCCATCCCGACTACCACTAGAACTAGTCATCGCCTAGTTTGAGGTGTCCAATTCTGCATGGGTTGTGGTGATTTTAATGAATAAGACTCCATGATATAAAGTCATGAGAATGTAATATGAGTATGTATTTTTAAGAGGACATGAATTTCCCAGTGAGCGTATTTTATTTCTAGGCATAAATATGCGTTTGCTTAAATATCCACATGTTCCATGTTACGAAACCATTATTCTTATTCAAAAAACACAAAATGCTTTTATAGAACCAGATTTTCATTTAAACATTTTATCTGAAACTTGCACAACTACCAGGGCAAGCATATCCCTAATATTACTGGGATATCTCTCTGTGCTATAGAAAGTCACAAAATTCATTACGAGGCATCATCTGCTTCATAAATGCTGAAGAGTATTTCACATTTTATTATTAGAAAATACATATGCTTACTAATGTGTAATTACCCAACTGAAAACACAAGTTTCAATTCAGCCCATGTAAGACAAATAAAAATGCCCCAAAAGACACACAGGTCAGCAAAATATCTCTCTGAATACAGATGGCTCTTGGTGCTTATCCGATTCTTTACCGAAATGGTTAATGCCTTTATTTTCAAAAGGAGGTCAAGGGGCATTATTTTTCAGAGGGATTTACTTCATTTGCAAGAATCAAACAGACTTAAAAAATCAAATCTCTCCTTTATATAAATGTGCATATAGTACAAATAGAATAGAGCCCTATATACCTTGCTTAATGTGTATTCTTAAGTATTTGGGAGCCTTGATGGAAGGCTCGTTAACCTTAGACTTCAGTAATCTGACTCGACTCCATAACACATTCTGTACCGCATTCTGTAAGTATGTGGGGTACACAAAGGGAAGGAAGACAGAACAGAGCCCTTTACTTCTGTTTGAATTAAGAAACTTTGAAGTGCCTTAGGATTGTCCTTTCCTCTCATTTCAAAAGATAGGAATGGGATGACAGGGGAGAGGGGAGGGAATTTCAGGGGGAAAAGGGAAGGGATCACAGGAACAAGTATAAAGGACACATGGACAAAAACTAAGGGAGGTGGAAATGGGAGGGAGGGGGGAGCACTGGGGGGTGGACTGGGACAGGAGTAAAAGACAGAAAAATGTACTTGAATAACAATTAAAATAAGAAAAAAAATAAAAATAAAAATAAAAAATAAAAAATAAATAAATAAATAAAAAATGATGATATGAATGAAAAAAAGACAGGGATGGGCCATCTTTGTTTATGTAATACTGAGAATTACTCTTAAAGTCATTTAGAGTTAATAGTGCCGTATGACACAAGTCCAGAAACGTTTCCAGTCGTAATTTTACACTTTTCACAGTACACATTACCTGAGTAAAGCACTCTTGTCATGTCCCCAGTTTTATTTTTATTTACCTAAATGCCACTATTATTGTTCTCTCAGAATTTCACCCTAATTCTCTCTGTTTTCCCCATCCTTTCATCTATTTACCTTAATTCTTTATTTCTTTAGGTGAGTGCAGGCCACTCTTCCAACTATCCCAGTTTCTTGTCACTCACTGTTTCACAATGAACTGCAGAATCCAAAACCATTTCTCACTATTATTACTCTTTCTGTTCATGTCCTTTAAAAATTTGGCAGTGTTTATCACCTGGTTAGCCACTTTTTCTCTCAAATGCCATTGCTTCAGAGTGAGTGGCAGAACCTGTAACCCACCTACTTATTAACAAATCCTTCCAGTCATCCATCTATCCACCCATCCACTCATTTACTCTACATGGAGTATGGGGCAAGAGAGATATAAGGAATTTGCTGCAGCACAGAAATCACAACATTAAGAAAGAAGAATAAATCATGATATTTGCATAGAACTGCCAGGATTTAGGTATGTTTACAACACGAAACATGGAGAAAATTGTGAAAGATGAGACTGGAGACATGAGCAAGGGCCATCTTAAGATAAGGAGTTTGAACTTCATTTTCAGAGTATATTGGAGCCATGGGTACATTTTAACTAAGAAAATGACATGGTAAGGTTTTGACTTCTAGAAAAGCTGTGGATGTCCAATGTAGTTTGCACTGGGATAGCTATTAAGATCTTGCAATGTAGTTTCATATATATCGTGCCGTACAATCACAACTTCCTTAATCTCTTTCCCATATGTTTTTCTGCTCTCTTTGCTACATCAGATCCTGGAGCATTTAATTCTGGTTTTATAAGCTACAAACCTAGGTCACACATTCAACTTCTGTTTTATAACTTACCTTTCTGTAAGTCTTAAATAAAATACTTTAATTTCTTCCATTGAATAAAAATAATAAAATTAGCTGAGGATTGTCGACTATCCCAACCCAATTTCTGTCTATAATTCACCATTTCTGGAGCTTTCAATATCAACTTACCCACAAAATTAGATAAAAAGAGAAGAAAGAAAAATTGGTATGAAATGAATAAATGAGCACCACAAGAGAAAGTGGATTTAGGGTTGGGGAGGAAGGTAGCTCTTGGGGTAATAAAATGTGATGTTGCTAAAGGAAAAATCCTGGTCCAAAATATTTCTTCTAGATTTCCTATACCTGAAAATTCTGTTACTATTTCTGAATAGTAACAGAAGAGTAACAGTCCCCTTTATATTTGCCTTGCTTTGAGAATAGTCATTTTAAAAAGTCATGGAAATGTTAACATGGTCAAGGTCCCATCATTTCTACTTTACTCACTTATTTGCATCTAGCCTCAGTCTATATATACCTATTTTCTTTAATAAAATAAAGCTTATATTACTCTGATTATAAAAGTTGTACATGCTCATACTGTATAATACATACAACAGGCATAAAATATAAAATGCAAAATATATTCTTCAATTCCACGATTAAAAATGCATCCTGGGTATGTTTCTTATCAATGATTTTAGGCATGTACTTACAAATACACACCACCCTTCCACCATCCACTATCCTCACACAAAGTAAGGGCTGTAAAATATGTAGAGATTTTCTATAACAAGGACAGGTACAGTATCTATGTCCAGAGTTGCAAGGATTAAATAAAATAACACCTTTAAAGTGTTTGTCCCAGTCCTGGCTCGTGTGGCTCAGTGGATTGAGCGCCAGCCTGTGAACCAAAGGGTCACCACTCGATTCCCAGTCAGGGCACATGCCTGGGTTTCAGGCCGGGTCCCTGGCACGGGGTGCATGAGAGGCAACCACACATCAATGTTTCTCTCCTCCTCTTTCTCCCTCCCTTCCCCAATCTCTAAAAATAAATACATAAATAAAATCTTTTAAAAAATGAAGTGTTTGTCCTAGACTTGGTATATATTAAATCCTCCAAGTATTAGCTGTCATTTTTTATTGCTATAATTATTTAGGTATTTAAATGTATTCAGTCAACATCTTGTGGGCATTTCCCTTGAGAAACTTTGATTTTTAACACCTGCAGTTATGGTGTCACTGAAGACATGGCCTTTCATCTGACAGTCCTGGGCTGGAGTGTCTTCCGGTTCTGCCTTTGACTGCTTGTGGAAGCTTGTATGTGGTTTCCTCATTCAAAGCTGTAGTTAATATTGCTTATCTCTCAGGGTTTTTTTAATAATTAGAGATCATGTGTGCAATGCATCATAGCAAATACCAAATAAATAATGTCTATTGTTTCCAATGTTCCTGCTATGATAGCTGCAATGAACACATACATGTATATTGCTTTTATGCTTTTTGTGAATTATTTCCTTGGGAATGATTCCCAGAAGTAAGATTACTGAGTCAAGGGGTATAAAAAATAGTTATATTCTTTGTATTTACTGTTATGTTGTTTTCCAATAAGTTTCAATGAATATATAATGTCATAAGCAAAATGCATCATATATTTCAATAATGTCTCTGTACCTGATCCATTCAACTCCAAATCCTATGCTCATCAGCTAAGAAGGGGAGAATCTGGGATGGATTTTACTGCAGAAATTCTAAACTGTTGGGGATTGAACAGATGCTGCTCACTCATTTTACATTTAGCCTTGCTCAGGAACAGCTTTCAGGAACATCTGGATTTAAACTTACAGCCTGGTTAAGTAGTGCATGTATAGTTATAAAATGGCTTCATGTCTTAATTCTCAAAAATATTAACTCACTGAGACTTTTATACTTTTTAAATGACTGAAATAATTGCAAACAATGTAAGTATTAAGACCCATATAAACTATACAGTATCTCATTTTCGTATTATGAACTTCTGTTTGAGTTGGAGTTTAAAAAGCTCAGGATTTTTACAGATACTATTGTGAAGATAGTGAAATAATTACTAGTAATTATTTTACTCAATGGAGTACAAATATATGTGCATTGCACATATACTGCAATGCATATACTGTGCATTGCAAATATATGTGCAAGTTACATTTATTGAATTTTCATTTATGCGAAACTGAAATAGTTAAGTTGTAAGAGCAAAGAAAGTAGTAAATGTATTGGCTTACAACCCTCACATATGACCTTCCACCTGTGTCATAAGCCTGGGAGGCAGAGCTCACACCTGAGGTATTGCTCTCCAGTGATTTCTACAGTGACAGGTGACACAGTCAGCCCTGCACCTGTGCTTCAGTAAATGGTGGCTGCTGGGTCCTACTATTGCATTAATATACTATCCCCAAATTTAGGGGCTTGTAACCATTCAATTGTGCTCCTTAGGCTCACAGACTCTATCAACATTTCAAACAAGGTGCAGAAGGGGTCAGTTGTTTCTACTCTGTGATGTCCGGGACTTCGTATTTGGAAGTAATGAAGTCAATGGGGCTGGAATCATCTGAAGCCTCATTCACTCAATTGTCTAAAGCCTGGGCTAGAATGATGTAAAAAATGGGGACTTGCTAACCAGAGCAACTACCTACACATGGCCTCTCCGTGTGGTTGACTTCCTCACAACACAGTGGCCTCAAGGTAAATGAACTTCTAACATGGAGGCCAGGACTCCGAGCATGAGTATTGCAATGAACAAGATGAAAACTGAATTGCCTTTATGACTCAGACAGATGCAAAGGGAAGGGAATGTTTTATGGGATTATGGTATGTAAGACATAATGCTATTTATCACATGGATAGATAGATATAGACATAATACTATTACAACCATCTTTAGAAAATACAACCAATAATTACCCTTAATCCTATTTTCTATGTATTTAATTTATACTCTTTCCACATTGGTAAATTTAAAAATTGCATTTTCTTTGCATAAAACAGTACCCAAACACAGTGGGTAACTTTCTGGTTCTAAATTTAATAACTTTACATAATTTTTTAAATTACACCTTCCTCAAAAATTCTGATAAAATCTCACTGAGTGGATAGTTAAAAAAACCTCTATGTCTTTCTGATAGAAAATCGCCCCAGCCATTAATTTCTCAACTGCCTAGCAACCACAGAAGGGCCAACCACAGTTCACCTAATTTTCACAGGAGATACTGTGTATTTGACAGAAGAGAAAGTCTTAAAATAGTTGGTAAATTATTGGAAATATAAGCAATTTTAAAATATGCTTATAGAGTTTGTCTGAATTTTTAGTTGCCTATGATATATTTTTGGCCATGACTTTCAAAATGAGAACCAGCAGAAGATGTTTCCATATAGTAGAATAATATATAGGGATAGTTTATGCTCAGGATAATTCATTTCCACGTGACCTTTTCCCCTGAAAATTGTACAAGTTTGATTTGTGAACTCAAAGTATGTAAGCTTTAGTCCCGTGGGGAACATAATGGTCACAAGATAAAGAATTCCCCTTTCACGATGACATAGAGGCTTCTTAGCTGCGATGTGTCCTCAATTCTCAGTTAACAGCTTTGTTGAGGGCTGAGTGTGGGATTTCCTCTCCCATTGTTAATTTTAATAATCTATTTGAACCAGTCTCTTTAGTTCATTAGTTTATTTTGACTGTCATTAAGAGACAATGACAGTTTTACTTTCATGAGGGTTTATTAATTTTCTGTTCTTTTTTTTTCTAAGCATAAACCTGGGATCAATGATTACTTTCGTACACTGAAGAACTAAAACAAATTTAAAAATACATATGGCATATGGTCATTTTCCCAGAAATACTACAAACAGGACCCAGATTCATTAATGTTGAAATACTAAAGAATTGACTATAGTTTATCACTATTTGGTCCTGAAATGAAAGAAATACAACCTAGCACTATAATGTAGGCTTCATAAGCCAAAATGCACATAAATTAGTTTTAACTATTCTCTTCATTTGTATACTCATATCAGGGTAATATAAACTAAGGCAGTTTGTGTAAGCAACTCACTTATTTGAAAAAAATGTAAAAACAGCTGACATACACATTTAAATAAAAATTTATATACAGTCAGGAATGAGGCTAGGAAGTAGCTATTTGAAGAACAGTGGCTCTCTTACAGTGATTTTTATACATACATGGCAAATTATTCTGATCTCCAAAGTTTATGAATTCTGGGTATATTCTCCAAAATTTGAGAGGAAAGTATTATTCATTTGAACCTCTTCCCCACTCTCCATCAATCAAAATGCCTTTTAATTTGTGAAGGAAAAGTGAAAGAGGTATGAACAATAAAGAGATTTAGATTTAATCCTCAGAATACCTGGGTTCAAATTCTAAATCTGTCTCAGAGGGAATATGTAACCTTTTAAAAATCACCTGACTTCATTGGCCCTCAGTTTTTACCTAAGAAATGAATATGATAATAACTACTATTTATAAAAATATATGTGCTTATTTGCTTGGACAATGACACTGCTTAACCAAGGTAGACTCATTAATATCCTATCTGGTACCAAACAGCTTTTTGAAAATAGAATGTCACTTTCATACTTGTTTAATAACAAATATCCTATATCCACTTTCATCTTTGCAGTCAATTGATTTATTCCATACACAAAGCAATAGCATTTTATTCTCAGGAAATGGGATTATGTTACATATATAGATGAGATAAATCACACCATAACTGTGTGTCCAGATAAAGTAAAAACTATATAACTAAATACAGGAGGTAACTTGTGTTGACATATATTTGCTATTTTTTCAGTTAGCTCTTGAGAGAGATGAAAAGTATCAGACACAATAGATGAAAAGGAATAGAGAGGGGATGAAGAAAGAAACCCTTAAAATTGAGAAAGGAATATTCCTTAATTTAATACAATAGTTTCTTGTAAGTTGGGAAAAAGTCCTTGTTATTCAGCATTAGTGCAAGAATCTTTCAGACCACTTCACTGACCAACATGATGCCCCAGATTGGATGAGCACCACATCATGCATTTATTCACATACACATCCTACCCCTGTCTATGAGGAACCTGCAACATCGCCATGCCATTCACTGCTAAGCCTCAGCATTCCACAGAGAACTCAGGTCCAGCAAATGGACACATATCGAATTGGTTGTTTTCTCCCTAATGTGTTAAATCTGACCCACAAGGCAAAAGTGGATGATGAGCATGTCTGAATTCTATTTTGGCCCCACCCTGTTTTGTCCTCTGTCCTCTTTGGGACTCCATGAAGAAGAATGGACAAAGGGAAGCTAGAGTGGCCTGAAGTCTTCCCACCTCAAACAAGTGATACCCAGCTATGAAGGCAGCAATCCTCAGAACCTAGCCTCTGAGCGGCCGGCCGTTGGGATCGGACACAAAGACAGAAAGAACTGTCACGACTGCTGCAAGTTGCAGTGTTTTGGCCTTGGATCAAAATACCAGAAATATTTTAATTAATAGAGAGAATGATAAATAAAATAGGAAGTGAGATAAGAGGTCATTGCCTGAGAAAACAAGGCTTTTCTTCTCATTTTTATAACTCTCTGAATGACCCACAGAAGAAAGTGCATGCAAATAATATTTTAAGTTTCAGGATGTGCTTTTGCTTTTCCAAGGATTGCCCACAGATAAATTCAAGAAGGAGGTCATTAAATTGAACAGAACATATTTAAAATAGGCTGCTTCACCCCATGTAAAGCAATTGTAAGCTTTTCTTTGTGTTTTTAGGAGTTTTTAGATAAATAGTCAGATTCAATTAAGCTCTGTCACTTCAAGAGATAGTGCTTCTAAGAAGATAGGCGGGAGGGACTGCAGAGGAGGGGCTGCAGACTTGGGATTCCTCTGTTTGTTAACAGACCTGTGGGAGGGCAGAGAGAATTGGACTATTGTGCTTCAATCAGCAGCATAACCTACGTGTCACAGTCAATTTAACCATGGAGTTTTAGAGCTGGGATGGGGACAAATGGCTGCCTGAAATAGGCCTTGAGAAAGGGGCAACTCATTTAGTAGGAAAGAATTAGGGTTTAGATAAAAAGACTACTACAGAAAAACAAAATTTAAGTAGACTTAAGATTTGAAGACTGACAAGAGGGAATATGGAAAAGTCGCTGTAGCTAATGCCATGCTTGGTTAAGACCAGAGGTCATGGGGCCAGAGTGATGGGGCTGAAATGCAGGATACTGGGTCCTACTGGGCAAGTTACTTCCCCTTCTCTACCTTAGTTTCCTCATCTGCCATGTGGAAAAATTATACTACTACTTACCTCCTATTGGCTTTTGAAAGTATTTAATAAGTCAATACATGTAAAGTCTTCCAAAGAGCCTGAGAGTCGGTAAAAGTGCTCAGCATTAAATATTACTGTAACCCAGAATTGCCCCAGTGAGTAACTAGTATTTATTTAACATTTTCTATGTGATGGAACTTACACAAATAATCAGATGAATCATGCTTACTCTAATCAATCACTCTATGTGGTAACTACCACCTCAATTTTACTGGTAACGAAAGAGAAGCACTGAGAAGTTAAGGGGTTTGCTTAAGGTCACACAGCAAGGAAATGGAGCTGTCAAGATTCAAATCTGGGCAGTCTGGCTCTAGGTACAATGCACTTGGTCACTGTTTGTTAGCATCTGTAGACTTCGCATAGGAAATAGCGTACACAAACAACGTGTACTGCAAAGTAAACTCAAACAATGCTTACTTTCCTCTCTATTTCAGGGGATTTAGGTTTCTGAACAACAAAGGCTGTAAGTGGATTCCTTGTCACCTCCCAGTACCTAGCAGGCCACCTTGTGTGCCTCTTGTATTTAATCAGATAACTGGCTAACCAGCTGCCTGTCCTTCCTTAATGGCAGGAGCTTAGCTCTACAACTTGTGCCTGGATCCTAAAATCCCATGACAGAACTCACTGTCATCTCTCCTGACACTGCCATAATCTCATGGCCCCTCACGGTGACCTCCTCCCCAGCCTCCAATAAAGGGACAGTCAATGGTTTCCCTGTTCATTTGCCTTCCCTCTTGTCTCTCCTCTTTCTAGCACTTCCACTCCACGGACTGTATGAGGAGGATCACATAGGACTTTCCTGAAAACAAAACCAGAGGAGAAAAGAGGAATGAAAAGGCGAGACGGGCCTGAGAAAAGAGTTCTTTGAGTCCTTTTATCTTTCCGGCTCTGAGGACTGCCTTGCCCCTCTCTTTTCCAGTTTTCGAATCTCTGAAGTATCCAAAGTGCAGGATGGACAAACTGGTATTTGAAAAAAAGCAAGCCATTGGGAAGCCAGAAAAAAATAGAATTTTCATATCTAAAATAATAAAAAAGTTAATAAGAAATTCACACCAGCCCTGGTTTTGGAGCCTTCACTCATCAGTATATCAGAGGCGTGTGTTGTTCATCTCCTAAAGAAAGAGAACTGACTCCCCAGAGCTGATGGACTTGAAGGCAGCAACACGATTGCTCTCTTGTAGCGTACTGTGATACACTGAAGCTTAGGTGTGCTTAGAAAAATAGATTCGAGGCTGATTTTATCTAGTCTAAACTAAATTAACCTTCACAGTCCAGACTGGTGTCTTAAAAAATAAATAACCAGCACATATGAACGAGAAAGCGGCAATTCTGGGATGCCTATTCCTGGCGCCACACAGTAGCAGTAAAAGCAAAGATGAGCTAAGTAGATCTAACAAGCACTTTGAAATTTTGAAAACAAAATTTTCAAACACAAAATTATGAAAATGTTAAAATGCCTACTTAAAATTCAGATTTCCTTTCACTATATTCAACAATGATTTCTGTTCTAAGTGAATAATGTAGCTTGATTTTTCAGGTAATCAATCTATATAAGTCATATTCCTAAATTTAAAATAGAGAAATATAAACTCTCTTGGAATTGAATACTTCAAAATATAAGTCACACAATTTGCCACTAATTATCCAAGAGTTGTGTATTATCTTAACATGTTTGGGTCATATTAAACATGTATGGGCCCAAACATATTTAAGAGTCTAGAAAAACGTGTATTTTTGTAATTTACACATTAATATTTTTAAACTGCTTTGCATATGGCAGACTTGAAATTTTTATATCAGCTTGCCAACAAACATTCAAACTGTCAAGCATGATGTTTCTTCCTGACCTCCAGACTGGTTTAGGCAGATTTACCTACCTCCTATTTGATGATCTGAAAGTTTTATTGCAGCCATTTCGAAGTGGTAGGCCTCTGAACACACAGGGTCCGGCGAGGAGGCCTGTGGGCGAGGTCGGGGAAGACTCCCTGGCAGGGCCCCCCTCCACTTCTCCTGCAGCCCCTCCATTTGCATCAATCCAGATTACATATTAAGTTTCTGCCTCATAATTTGCTTAAAAATAGGGTTCCACTGCTAAGAACTATTTTACATTCATTTGTTCATTTCTACAAATACAGGGTGGAGCAAAGTTAAGTTTACAGTTGTAACAAAAACACCGAGTTTATTCTTATTTATTAATTATTATGTTTTTTCCATACAAACAAATGTAAACCTACTTTAGCCCCAGCCTTTATATTAAAACTTCACTGTTTTATTAGCATTTTTAAAGTTATGAAATATTCAATTTATTTAGTGTATTATTCACTTATTGCATAGATATTAACACAACTGCTTATGGTAGCTCTGTTCTTGTTATTTAAAACTGAGTGAAACTGGAAAGTAAAGAAAAGGCTGGTGATATAAGTAACAAGGATACAATTCCCACTTCTTACATCTGTGCAAATGAGATAAAGTGGGTGCAAGTTCTGCTGGGGGCAGTAAATTTTTTGTTGCAATAAATACCCATTGGTCTTTGGTCATCTGCACGTGACTAGTGAAGACAAGAACAGTACCAAATGTTTTATAAAATCTTGGAACTATCTTTAAAGGTTTAGAGGTGAAATGTATTTGGGATTTTAAAATATTTGTTTATTTTCTTGAAATAGAAACTCTCCGATAATATTTCGGGCTTAGTAGTATAATTCGACTCATTCAGCTTTCATAAACAAAATAGAGACTATGTATAAAGTATACTGATGAGTTAAACTACAAATGTCACTAACCTTTAAAATAAACTATCATATAAAGTTATCATTAGCCATTCCATAGAAATGTATGGTATGGTAAGTTTACCTATTTGATACCAGTAATTGCAGTGGTATATCTTCTTAATGATTCAGGATATTCGCACTTCACGTGTGTTTTATTAATATTTTCGCTAGTGATCTACTTTAGACGCATCTTCGATGCTTGTGCTAATTAGCACGCCCTTTGAATCGTTCAACACAAACTTAGAAAATACATGCCAGTGTGGCACCATAATGACTGACCTGCAGAGTCATAGAGTATATGTAAAAAGTAACATTTATTATGTTTGTTTCACTCTATATTCTTCAATACTTACTGCTAAAAGAAAAGATCCAGATATGCCCAGATATAGTATTGATGAAGTTATTAGCTACCAGTAGGGGTGTATCTGGATTTATATAGTTTACGTCACTTTCTCTGCTAAACATTACCTTTTCAATTGCTTGAAGGAAGAAATCAGATCATTTGGATAGGCAACTAAGACCACACAAACCTGAAAATCTCTCACTGGTAATATTTCTGTGTAAGAATTGGAAAAGATAGTTTAGCTACGGAGTCTCCAAATGTAAGAAAAAGATAATCCACAGAGTGTTTCATTCTTTAGAAACCTCTTTGATAAGGGAGGGGGCATATCCTTTGTACATTTTGTAAAGAGATTTAAACACTAAGAGGCCTTCTCTCCCTCAGACCGTGGGGCCAGGACCAAAGGGGTTTGGAACTTCCTAACGTCACAGCAAACGATAATCTTGTATTGGAACAAAAGGCAAGGATGACTCAGAATGTAATTAGGATTCTGCATCTAAGCAAATGACACAATATAACTTGTGGTATTAAAAAAAGAAAAGAAGAACACAAAGCCCAGGAAAAGACTGCTGTTTTCACACAGAGACAAGGCCATGGCAGAATTCAAAACAAAACAAAACAAAACAAAACCCTCCTTAATTATCAAATTATATAGCACAGGAGCTGACAAACCTCTGTATTTTGTAGCTAAGCAATCCAATCGTTGCTTCTCCCCTCTCCTCATCCACACAAGTGGGAATACTTGTAATGTTTATACGTAAACAAATGACAGAGGGAGAAAAGGCTTCTAGACAGACTGAATGTAGAAGGCTGAGCCAAAGGCCAATTCCTATGAAAACAGAATGCCTCCGATGTTTTGTCAACACTCCTGCTGAGGCCACAACCAGCGGGATGAAGCAGGCACATAAAGCAGAGAACCCTGGCGCTGTCTGTGTGCAGCCAGAGGCTGCTGGTCTGTCCCGGTACTCAGGTGTTTCTGCCTTTTAACACGTATCTGCTTTTGGAATACTTCTGTATTCACAGGCTGATGGACAGGGGAAAGAAAAGACATGAAATTTCCCTGCCCATACTACTCTAAAATGTCACCTCACAGCATGTCTCAGTACCAAGCCAAGAAATAGCTTAGTCAGGCTCTCTGCCAACTGGCATGGGCCAGAAGATTACTGGGCCTCCTGGAGGGCAGTCTTTTTTCCCACACAACAAATCTCACAATTTACCTCGCAATGGTCCTAATGTTAATACCATGGACATTTTGTGATACAGAATAGGAGTGAGCAAATTTTTCCTATAAAGAGCTAGATACTAAATTTTAGACTGTGGGCCATTTGGCCTCTGTTGAAACTCTTCAATTCTGCCTTTGTTGGAAGAAAGCAGTCATAGACAATATATAAGCAGGTGGGCATGACTGTTTCAATAAAACTTTATTTACAAATGCATAGACAATGTATTAAAGAATGGGTGTGGCTGTATGCCAATTAAACCTGATTTACAAACACGGCGGCTGTCAGAGTTTAGCTGAAGGGCCACAGTTTGCTGACCCTTGATATAGAGGACGGAAACTCAGAAGATAAGTTAAAATTTCTCCTATTACACTGTTTGCAAGGTAATATATGAAATATAGTTGGGTCTCATTTTCAGACATATATTTATTTATAGTCCAAATTTGCCTATGGAATTTACTCATTTCTCTATTCACTATAAAAGGTAACTTTTCCAACCATATACCTGAAAAGTAGATCTGGTAAAAAAAAATAATAAATAAGACGATAAATAAACTCTGGTGAACAAGACAGGCACAGTATCTACCTGGCTGTCTGTAGAGTGTGGAGAATATATTTAACAAGTATTTAATGAGGCCCCACTTTGTGTCACGCACCCTTCTAGGAGTGAGGTATACTATAGGGAACAGGACAGACAAGGAACTCTTGTGGCATTTACATCCTTAGTAGAGGGAGAGAGAATAACTAATTTGACAAACATTAAGCCATAAAAGGTCACACAGTGGCAAATGCCATGAAGAAGTAATGTGCTATAATAGGATGAAAAGTCACTTAGCAGAACGGGGGAAGGTGGTGGCAATGGTAACTGAGAGATGGCTTTCTGAGAGGACTTGTCGGCAAAGGTCTGAGATGAAGAGAAGAGCCATCTACGCCAAGGTCTGGAGGAAGAATTTTCCGAGCTAAGTGAGCAGCATGTAAAGTCCCTGAGACAGGACTGAGCTGGTCCACTGGAGAAATAAAATGAAGGCGACTGTCTTTGGAGTGTCTGGAATGAGAGGAAGGTGGTAAAGGGTCAATCCAGGGAGGAGTGTGGGAACACATCTTACAGGGCCTCATGGTAATGAATTTGGATTTTACTTTTACATAATGAAAAACTGCAGGGGGGTTTTAAGGAAAGAATGACATATTCTTATTCATTTTAAATTGCACCGAACCCATAATTACATATGAGATAAGTGCTAGTCAAACAAGGCTCAGTGTGAAATGGCACAGTCAGGAGTAAGGAGGGGTGCAACCATCCACAGTAAAGGACCTACTTGCCGTGGTCCTAAAACTGGTGATCTACCAGTGGGGACGTGTGGGAAGAGGCTTGCTCCTTCCTCAGAGAAATCCAAAATGCCCTTAGAGCTCCAGCTGCCCACCTTCTGGGGACCAGAAAGATTTTTATGCCTTCTTGAGTCTTTTGATTCTAAAACATTACAAGCAAACAGTGACATCTAACTATTTTTTGAGAATTTAATACAGGGGTATTAACTAAAGGGCTCCTCCTTGGCTTGAAAATCAGGGGTTGTTCTTTAAATAAAGCTAGCTGAGTATATATTTACACCTGGATTTAAAAGACAATTATTCCTATTAATGTTTCTTGCAATTGTCAGTTTTTCTATCTTTATGCATAAATTATACATGTATACTTTCTTCAAGTTCAGGAATAAATTTTTTTAAAAATAGTTATCAACTGTCTGCTCATTTTGCACATTCAGGAAATCTCCACACATGTGCAAATAAAATATAAGACATCCCCTCTGGCTCAGTATTGCACAGTCAGCAGCCACCAAAACAATGCACAGATGAGAAGTTAATTTGAGTTACTTAGGTTCACATGTGCAGATATTATGTGTAAATACATGCCATTGTTGCATGCAGTAAATGTTTGCCTACTGGTCTGGAAATACAAATATTTTTCCTCCCAGAGGAAGATCTAGCTGACCTTCAAGTAACCAGCACCAAGGGTTAAAGCAACTTTAGCCTCTAAAAGCAGTTGCAGGGCCCCTTAACTTGCATGATTTTATACCCAGCACCACACACTTGAGAGCTGGATGTTTTTTATTTTTAGATTACGATGATAACAGAGATATTGTTCAGGCACTTAATAAATATCTTAGGAGATATAAAAATGGATAAAGAGTCATTTGCCACAGTATTGTCCAAGTAAGAAAACAGATCTTGCAACAAACACTAAGAATGACAACCACCACACAACATGCAGTGCAGTGTTAACGTGATCCCTGCAATGCACTTTGATAACGCTGGAGAGCTCAGCCTGGGAGGGGCGAGTGTGGGTAGCTTTCCGGGAGAAATGGGCAACAAGGCTGCTTTTTAAAGAATAATTAAGAGGACAAAATAGAGTCACTATAGAAGTTTTTGAGATCTTAGATCACTGGGTAAATATGATTTGAATCATTAATAGCCTCTTACTCTAAACTCAGTTATTGCTTTGATTAATATTAGGACAAAAATAATTATAGGATGTAGTCCTTGTCTATTGGACAGCTCGCAATTTATTTTGGGAGGTAGGTGTATATCCAAAATAAAATGTTAATAGTACATAGTAAAGTACAGACTGCAACACACAACAAGGCATTCATTTGTCATAATATTTATTGTCTATCTACTATGGACCGTATGCTGCTCTGGAAGTGGGAATATGGCAATGAACAAACACACAAGGTCACTGGCCTCATGGAGGACACCTTCTAGTGGATACTAGTATGGCTTAACATATGTACTATCTGGTTTTAAAAAGATCATCATCATCATTAGTATGTTTTAGATAATAGCATGCTAAATCCTAATTTTCCAAAGCAAAGACTACAATATACACGTATAGGATGCTATTAAGTCACAAAATACTGCCAAATAGAAAAAATTAGCCAAGCATTCCAGTAAAAGGTTTTCATTTATTAAAATATTCTAAATGACAATTCATAACTACACTTTCTACAAATCATCTTCAATATTTATAGTAGACCCTATTTTCTAAGTCATGTTTTTGACTCAGTTTATTCATACTTTCAACCAAAAGAAAGATATCCCTTGGCAAAGGCGAAACAGACTTTCTAAGCATTCCTCCAAATTCTGAAATATACATTATAAATTTTAATATTTTAAATACACATATTTTTGAACTTTTAGGATATGGGAGAAAGAAAAGAAAATAATATTTCAAAAAGTGTAAGATGTGGAGTAGACATTAAACATTAGACATGTCTCTGCCATAGAAAGGTGGGAAGGGATCACACAAAAATGTGTCAAAGCCACTAAGGCCATTTCTACTTACTGTTACTATCCTGGTATCTGGTCACTCTCAGGTATTGAGTTGAGTATGGTTTGCTAATAATTCTGAGAAGAGCTATGATAGAAGAGAGTCAAACCTAGACATACAGCCCCCAGTGTTTCACCCAATGAAGTTGTGATTTTTGAGCATATTGTTTATTGTTCTTGCCCACCTGACAAGTGAGAATAACGCTATCAACCTACCTCATATTGGTGTGAATCAACAAGTTACCGAAGAAAGTTGATCTTAGTGAATTACACTCATTACATCAAAAGACCAGTGCGATAACAATGAACAGTTCCAGAACTTACAGTGACCAGCACATCCTTTGCCCCTTTCATACCTTGCTTCTCATCTTGTTGAGCTGCAAGACCAGGAAAGTTCTGAGGAAGGAGACCTAAGACTGTATCAGAGGTGCCTTTTGGTGACAGCCAGTGTCTTGTGAAGAATATTTAAGAGAATCCAGCTTCAGCGAAAGGACTGGATTAATACAAATCTAGCTGCAACTAGCATTGATCACACACATTCTCCATCAAACACTTTCCTGATAGTGATTCCATGAGCTGCATAATAATCACCGTGCTTTAATTATTTTGTTGAGTAAATGAATGGATGAATTGCACTTACACACTGATAGTCTCAGTTTCTGCAGGGTATTGCTTCTTATCTTAACACAACTACTTGGAATCAAAATAGTAGTACAAATTCCGGTACTAAGCATACCAAATGGTTACTGTAAAAAGATTTCCATTTGAATTATCAAAATAAATACATTACATGAAATTCAGAACTTGAAGTGAAAAAAAGCCTCTAATTAAGGGAAACTTATGAGAGCCTTTAGCAAGTTCTTTGCTGAATGCAATTATTTGCTTTCTTGATCCTCAGACCAATTGCATTAACAAGGACAAAAGATATGCAAATTTAAGGAGACAATAGTCAAGCCAAGCTGCTCTGACTCATACCAACAGAGACATTTTCAGCATATATTCAGCTCCATTCACACTAGCAAAGATCAGTGTAATAGTTCTGTGTAGCTGTAATCTGAAAACTATATAGTAGTCATTGACCAAGAACAATACAAACAAAAATCAAGTTTATTTCACATAATAAATTAACAACTGAAACATGTGAATGATTTAGCCCAGTAGAATCATGTATATACCCTGTGACTGATGAATAATTGCATAGCAACAAAATATATGCATTGCTATGTTTAAATGACTATTTTAATTGTATATTTTAAGAAAATAAAATATCACATTTTTGGTAAATACCTCATTCAAGACTACTACAGACTAAATTTCCTTTCCTGCCCTCCTCAAAGAATCCAGACTAATTTTAAATGACTGAATTTTCATTAACTAACTAGGTAGATAGTATATTAAGAGTAGTATTAAGTGATTCAACCAAATTTATTTGCTTACTATGGAAATAAACTTTGCCAAAGCAAAAAGCAAATATCCTGTTATAAACAGCTGCTGTCATTAGTATCTGAAATTTAAGTTACAATTATCAAAAGACGGCAGAATTCTGTTTGCTTTCTATTCTTCTGCTTTTTTTCTTTTTACCTGTAGTCCACAATGAAAAGATAACTACAATTTCAGGTTTCAAAACTAAAACTACTGAGTTTCATTTAACTTGTCAAATGAAATAACAGTGATCTTAGTTCAGTCCCTAGTGGACAAAAGTAGAATAACTATTACCCAGCATGATTCAGCAGGCGGTGGTCTAAGTGAGCGTGACCACACTGGAACAGAAAAGGGAATTTATCTTTTCCCTGTCTTTTATCTTCTTAAAAGGTTTGCTCTGTTCACCAACTAACTTAAAGAAGAGGAAACTGGTTCCATCCCTATCTATATGCAAGCACTAAGTGGACTTTTTGCAAAGATCCCCAGGGGATGGAGGGGAGGCTTTTCACAAATAGGGATATTTGCCCCCCTTATAATAAGTGACATAGTTGAGTAAACTTGTTATCTGCCGCTTACCTGTTACACAATTAAACACAGCAAAGAGAGGGTGAACTGCAGAAACCGCTTCATGTTTTAAGAGGCATATTTTCAATTAAAATTTTTAAATGATTTATAGAAAAACACTGAATAAAATGTTCCATTTGATTTCTATACATAGAGATTACAAGCACACTCATATTAACATTCATCTGGATACCTACATCCCCACATGGCACTGTCTGGAACTATCATGTCCAGAGGGAAGAAAAGGCACTTCAGGAATATAGCCAAGTCTACATGTTGTGTTCAGTCCAAATCTGCAGGTGCACGTCTAGGGAACAGCCGCCACCAGCTCTATTTCTCCTTTCCTGGTGGGCACGCAACCTCTTCCTGATGCAGACACATGAAAATTTATCCTCCTCATTTCTTTTTTCTCAAGGACAGAATGTGACAGAAATCAGTCCTCTACTATTCTACTACTTGCTAAAATTTAGTTTCCTTTACAAACTTACACAATTTTTCCAACCAAATATCTCTCTTTGTATTTACTCTCATTCCATGTTAACTTTACTAGAGGTTGAAAAATAAGTATGTGATGATAATGTTCCAACTTGGCTGCACAAAATTTCCTGGTGTAGGATCTGATCCTGAATTAGTATTGTCATTATTAGTTTCCTTTTGCCAACTTGCTCCAAATGTACATATTTTTAAAAAGTTGGGTTTTTACAGTCAGAAAACTCAAGCTAAATCTTAAATATGAGAAAAACAGATATCATAAAATGTGCCATTGCTAGGTACACAAATGGGGCGCCACCATACCTTCATAAGCTAGCAAAAACCTGAAAACCTTGGCTCATCCCTGAAGCCACAGAAGGAAAGCCCTCTTGCATTTGCAAACACTGCCCCCCTGGAGCAAAAGGTAAACACACAAATGCTCCCCTAAGGATCTCTAAGTTAGCTACAGTACCAGGACGGAAAAGCCTCCGTGCAATTAGAAACCGAAAGCGATCACTTACTTTTTGCAGCCACTGAGTGTAATTTTCCAGCACATGCTCCAGATGTTGAAGTTTCTGGGAAGAGAAATCCGGTTCCACGTGTGGAGCATCTCTCTGCAGAGCGTTTGTGTTGTACTGGTCTGTCCTACTCTCACGACAGTTCCCGTCGTGTTCTGGAAGAATGAACGTGTAGGCACATTGCCCATATTGAATCCGGCTATATCTTCTCCCACCGTTTTCTGGACTCCGGCGCTGGTTGCTGCACCCTACGTGAGTCAGAATGGCAGCGAGGAAAGCTAAGGAAAGGAAAACTGTCATTGTACTGCCAGCACTCTCTTTCCGTGCCTCTCGCAAAACTTGCTCCTTTCTTCTGACCTTTAAACTACTTCTTTATTTCAGGTAAAACCGCTTGTCTCTTTAACTTTCTCCCGTTCAAAGAAAGCTTTTGAAGAAGAATCACAGAAAACTAGCCATTTGTTAGCTTTGTTCTAAAATGTTAATTTTTATTTCACTGCAATGGTAGTTTCCTTAGTTAAAACTTGAGATATTTATTGCATAGTAGCTGAGATTTATTGTTTCCTCTCTGTGTAACCGTTCAGCGTGGAGCCTGCCTGAGTTAGCTGCGTGTACATATTCTAGACCCTTTCCTCTACCCTATCTGCTGCAGATCTGCTATTTTCTCCCAGACCTCAGTGAGTTTTATTAAGGTTGCACATCCAAGCCAAGCTGGAAGCAGGCAGCCTTTCACAAGATGACTTGACAGGAATGCATGAGGGTGCCCCTATGCAAGGGTTGCTGATGGCTTGGAGCTGCAGGATCGTCTTACAAATTGGCTAGATGCGCATGACCTCGATCATGTATGGCCCTCCCGCCCCTTCTGCAGACAATTGTCTGGAGCCTTTAGCAGACTCAGGGCAAATCAATACATAGAGCAGTCCACCTTAATTCACTGTTAGTGTGCATGCTGACCTACTAAAATCCAGCAAACCGGCAGTATGTTTTTAAAGTTTCTGTTTAATTGGGGAATCCTAAAAGTACATTGACATAGTGTCCAGTGAAATTATCTTTTTATTATTTTTGAATGATAAATCTGTATAATTATTAATTTTTAAAAAATGTATTCTTGACTCTGGGGGAAAAGATATTATAAATAAGTTTTAGAAGTCGTATTCTTTCATTGTATTCACTTAGACTTTCAGGAGTTGGAGAAAATTATCAGGGAGTGTCAAATTAGCAAAAACATTTCATAACTTATCACTCAAAGGAATATAGCATGTGCATATAAAGTAGAATAATATGAGTATTTTCTGAGCTATGCATTTGAAATAAACTGGTTCCTGACTAGAATATAGCCCTGTGTGTTCTCTGTGTGTAAATTAAGCAACTTCCTTAAAAAAGCAGTGTAGTTACAACTTAAGACAGTAGCCTGAAAATTATTCATTCCTGTGGTGTATCCTACTCATATGTTTCAGAAGGACCTCTTCGGTGTGCCTATGGCTGTCTTTACTACTAGTATGGAAGTTCCACAGAAATTCTCCTGTGGCTGCATAGAAAAACTATCTGAGAAGAAAACATCTATCAGGTGGGCCAATGGGCCAGGAAAGGGCTGTGGGGGAGAATTTTATTATGTAAAAAACAAAAACTATCAGAAAATGATTTCCCACATCTAGGGTGTAGACATTTGAATAAAGAGAACAGGAAAACATAAAAAAAAAACAGGTGATAATTATAGAATTAATGTTACAGCATTGAGATCTTTACTAAGGGTGGGCAGAAAACATGAATTATGAGCAGGGGCTTTCGTCAAGAACTGGGAGGGATTTTAGGGAATGGAGCTTCTCAGCTGCAGTCACAGTGTGAAAACAGAAGCACAGATGTTGACTCTCATGTCCTGGAAAGGTGGGGTGGGGGATGCTGCACAGGGAAGTGGGTGAAGGACAGGAGAAGTTAGAGATGGGCACGCTGGGACGAGTTAGGGGAGGGAATAAAGCAAGTTCCAGAAAGAATGCGGGGCTTTGGGGGAGACAGAAAATATGCTGAGATTTATCAGTCCTTTCCACACCAAAAAAATCAATGTCTGACATGACAAATATGGAAGCAAGTAATATCAAACATAGCAGTGGGATCTCTGAACCGCTTTTGCCACGAGGCCTCTAAAAGAGCCCCGGTTGCACTGATCCACGGTTGTAAAGCAGGTTCACTGATGGTACTTAGAAGAAAAAGAACTCATTAAAAGCCAGTTCATGTTGCCAAGGTGATTTAATTTTTTCTCTGTACCCAAAAAACACATAAACAAAAAAAGTTACAGGTAACCCGTATACTCAAGTTTCTAAGGGCCCACAAGGATGAACTGGACTGGCAAGGGACAGATTTGTCTAAGAACACTTTCCAATATTGCTTGCTTTGAAAATTATCCCTGGAAAGAACAAAGTCCAAAATCAACACCTGTAAGTGCTTTGTTAAGAACTAAATACAGCCAAAGATCGGCAGAAGACACAAGGGTGAGCAGTGAGGGCTCTGTTGAAGCGCTCCTGTGTTTTTTAACAGCCAAGATTGTTAAAAGCTCTTCCTGTGTGTGTTGCGTGTGTATCTATGTGTCCTTGTCCATGTCAACTTTTCCAATCTGAAAAATAAAAAGGAATGCACAATTCCTGAGGGGAAAGTAGACAAACCAAGATAGGAAAGCCTGAGATACAAGTGAAGAGGAGGAGGGGACACAGACACAGCGAGAGAAAGAGATAGAGATTGATTTATATCTTTCTAGAAAAACAAAGAAACATGACACTGGAAGTATCAATCTAGAAAGAAAAAGTCTCAAGATTAATTTTAAGCAACTGGAAAACAGCGACATGAGAAACGCACTTGTGCACTTTGGGACTCCAACTGAGGAGACTCCGGGAACATTTGAGGATCCTCATGATAGGCAGCAGACCACATGCTTTCAGGGACCTGAACCTAACTAATAGCAATACTGTTATTGGCATTGGTGATCATTCAGAAATGATAGAGTTTAGAAGACTTTAGAATTTAGGAGGTAGTATGAAGAACAGGCCACATTTTTAAAAAACTTTC
>PVKM010002563.1:0-23126 GCA_004027735.1 Carollia perspicillata | reverse complement strand
TGACTAGAATCAGGATGAAGTCCAACTCATTCTAAAGAATGAGTCAGACACAAGGACATGTACAATAATAGTAATTCGGAATATTTTTAACCCTTAATAAATCAATTTCCTCATTTAACATTTATAGTGCCTATAATGATATATTAGTAATCCCATCTGGCAGATAAGAAATTGTAGCACACAGAAGTTAATTGTCCAAGATTTAGGATCTCTTATGTGGCAGAGTAAGAATTTGGTTCTCAATCCATTTAATTCTAGGGCTCATGTTCATATCCCACTGAGCTATAATGGCCCCAGCCACACTTTAGCATTAGGAAACAGAAAAAAATATAAATTTTGGGAACAGAAACAACATGAAATCTATAACTAAGAGGGTTTCCTCTTCTTCCTCCTACCCAAAGCCTTCATGGGTTCGTGTCATGACTTTCAAAACAGAGCTGATATTAAGCAGTATGGTTGTCCTAATTGCTAACCAACATCTAGTCTGATTGACCAGTTATACTGTGGGTCCATTCTGAATGTTAGTCTTGTGCCATATCATGTGTTATAGAGCTTGATTATCACTCATGATCTAGAATAACATTAGGCAACATAAAATGAAATAGAATTTATTTCTCTAAAACACCACCAGGCACTCTCCTGGTGTTCGTCTGATATCCAATGATGGTAAAAGGGGTGGGAAAGCATTCTCCTCCCTTGCATACTGAACACAACATTGTTCAGCACATAGTCTATGGCTCCGCTCTGGCACTTGCAGGGACCAAAAATATCAGCAGGGCTACGGTCATGGCAGCTATGTGTAAAAAGAAGGCACATGGCTGTGATCCCTGAAGGCAGAGCCAAGACCCCTTCACTCAACTGTGTAGGCAACATAGGTATCCACACCAGAGGGAAAAACCATAGAGAGCTAAAAGAGAAGATGAGAGCTACTGCCTGACTGATAGCACTTTGGGAGTACGTGTGAGGTGTCTGCTGGGAACTCGCAAACCAATTAGGAAGACCTTGCAAAGAAGAGCTGGTGACACTGCTGTGGGAGAGAGTAGGCAAGACACTCCGGTGTGAGGAGACATGTAGGTAGGTGACAAAAATAAAAAAAATATAATATTCCCTTGTTTCCTGATGAGAGAAACTCCTGGTAATTGGTGGGTGTCTTGCTTGCTAAGTCCGTTATTGTAATTATGCCAGTTGGAAAGAGCTGAGACAGAACTCACTTGCTTTACCTAAGAAAGAAGTGAGGGGACTCAAAGGAAGACCTGGAAATGGAGGACTGGAGCTAGAGAGGTTTGGAGAGGAGTCCAAAGAGACAGGAGTCCTGGGCGCGTGGCTCAGTTGGTTTGAGTATCATCCCATACACCAGAAGGTGGCAGGCTCCGTCCCCTGGTCAGGGTGCATGACTAGTCTGCAGGTTCGATCCCTGGTCAGAGCAAGTTTCTCACATCAATGTCTGTCTGTCTCCCTCTCTCCTCCCTTCCTCCCTTTTCCTCTCTCTAAAGGTAATTTTTAAAAATGTCCTCAGGCGGGGATAAAAAATATTTTTAAAATAAATCAATAAATAAAATAAAAGAGATAGGAAAGTTGTGGTTGTGTGGCTGGCTATAAGAAACTTGTGAAGATATATAAATGTTTGGAGTGACATGGTGTTTCCTGAGAGATTAAAAACCCTTATATTTTTTCCAGTAAAACATATGCTTTGGGGCAAGTAACTTCTTTCATGTAATTGAGAAGAATGGTTGGTCCTTGCCCCAAATATGGGGCAGTTAACAGCTGGTTTATGCAGACTGTTGATGTGAATACAATAAAGTCATTTACTTCACCTTGGTCTTTCACACTAGATTGGAGCCTCTCTTGCACTGAGACTGTGTCTGTCTATCACTCTATCCCTTATTCTGGCAACACAAGAGTCAAATGGTAAATACTTGTGACCCAGCTGTCTGTCTGGTGGACTCATTTGCTTTAATTATTGATAATGAGATTTGAAGACACAGAAGCATCATGCTCCCTTGGAAGTGTTCATGTGTTGATACTATTTAGACCCATGACCTCCCATTCTGGAGAGTCACATAAGAGACTCAGAGATCACAGATTCCAAAGCAAATCCCAGAAGTGACAGTGGTGTGGTATCTGACACTCCCAACTACCCAGAGACAATGGTTGAAGAACGATTTAAGACACATCACAGAAATAGGTTCCGGTGTGAGATTTACTTGTCAATTCTGCAACATAGAAATAAGTTCTACAAGTACCCAAATGAGAAATGGAAACAAACAGCTGGAGACTACCAAGTAGAAATATAGATGCCATCATTCCCCTCATACCAGGATAAAGAAAGATTTCCACTGGAGACCCAGTGAGATGAGATTTTATTACAGGAAAAAGCATACAGACCACTTTGCATTCACTAAGTGTCTCCTTTCTCCTTTTACCTACAGACACCTTGATTCCTCAGAGAAAAATGCAAAGGTCTCTGTCTCAAGTTTTCCAACTTCAGAAAGAACATGTATTTGAAAAGAATGGCTGAAATCAACATGTAACTAATTATGCACACAATGGCACTTGGGTGGTGGCTAATCATTGTAGGAAAAGCTGATACCCGCCCTTGATTAAGCAGTGACCCAAGGATACAGGACTTTTTGTGGCTTTGTGTTTGTTACTAGAGAGTTATGATGCTCTGTTCATCAAAGGTGTAAAAAAAGGATCACTTACCAGTATTGCAAGTTTTGATGACAACACGGAAATAAGATCCCCGAATTTTTCTAAAATCTATCATTCTTTCTTTTTCAGTCTTATTTGCATCTGTTAATCTAACCTTACTTTCCCTTCTCGTTCTTGCTGGGCTAGGTAAACTGTCTTATAGTGGTTAAGGTGGGAGACAGATTGCTTCATTTTTATTTTTGTTTATATTATTAAACAAAATCAGATTACATTGAACAAAACACTTAATTATTCCAAGGTCAGTTTCTTCATTCGTAAAAGGAGGATGATGATACAGTGCCTTTTTATTAGGGTGATATGAAGGTTAAATAAGATAATGGATATAAGGCACTGAGCACAGCGTCTAGAGCATAGCAAGGGCTCCAAACACCAGCTCTTGTCTCTAAATGAGTTCTCTTTCTTGTACTCAAAAGTGGTCCTACTTTTCAATTATTAAATTAGGCTTTGACTATGTTCAAAGTTTATGTTCACCTAACTCAATTTGTTATATTTTTCCTCTTAATTGTTTAAAATCACTTCTTAACCTCTTAGAAATCACAATATTTGAAAAGCACATTTTAACACAGGCAGGTGACCGTGTTGACAATGATAGTTCAACACAAACAACTCTGATCCCCCTGAGGGCAGGGACCCCAATGTTCTTCCTCACTGCTGCATCCCTAGCAGGCACCTGGAACAGTGAGTGCCTGACCATAATAGGTACTCAATAAATAATATGCTGAATGAATGAATGAAAGAAATTGGAAACAATTTAGTAGGAATGTACTACTCCACAGACATATTTAGTAGGGAAGACGGACATATAAACAAATCACACTTGCTAGTTTAATGAGAATTTTATTCCCTGAAAACCATGGGAGCAATGTGGATACCATTTATGGCTTGTCATCATGACTTGTTATCTGAGTCATTTCCGGCCAATTCAACTGAATGACCTTATTTTCAAGAGCTTCTTTTATGACTAGACTTGTGGCATATATCGCCCCATTCTGTTTCCTGGGATGGGGAGATAGAGTGGCAAGTGTTTGCCTCTGATAAAATGAAAAAGAATTGAAGTATTCTATCATTAATCTTATAAGAAATATACGGCTTGACATGACTTGTACATTAAGCAAAGGAAACCTTATTTTATTTTTTTCTCCAAAACGAATTTTGTTTCCCCTCAGGCTCTAATCAGATTAGGAATTTGGCAATTAAATTAAAAAATAATTTCTACTAGTATATAAAACATGTGAAAATATAATGGCTTTACCCAGGCTCTTAGCTCATAAATTGACAGGGAACGACCAGTCATTTTAATGGTAAACTTAAAGTATCCATTATAACTCTGAAAAGTTTATACTTTTTTCCCCTAAATATGTGTTTTGGTTCTTTCCTCCTTATCTTTGTTTTATAAAAATCATTAAAGGGGAGAACTGTGACAAATAAAGAGAGGCTAAGACAGAAAACACTCATAAATTACTAAAATATTGAAAAACACTGTCATAGCCATTGGTTCTCTGTAGTTAAATGTTCCTTCTACTTGTGATATAGTATACAGACACATCATTTTTAGCTCCAGAGGTACCAAAAAGCCTGCATAATTTGCAAATGCTTCTGAAATTTCTATCATGTTTATCTTCAGTGTGTTTACCCAAACTATATATTTGCTCCTTGTACTAATATTTACCCACAAGTTTCCTTAACTCAAATTTTAACCTTTCTATGTGTTTCAGATTTACCTTACACAAGAGTGTCGGGAGAACCAAGTACTTGTGATTTTTCCTGATGTACATTAAAACAAATACAGGTTATTAAGGTGAATTCTGTCCACATGCCACCCACCAAATATTTCATGTCCACAGTACGATGTGTATCACACTTTGGGAAACATGACCTAGCACTATCAACAGTAGAGTCATCTTCTCTTGCAAAATAAATAAAATAATACTTCCTGCCAACATCGGTGGAAAAGACTGTTGTAGCTGAAGTTCCTCAAGATAAGTTTGCATCATGTCCTAAGTGTTTAGAGATTGTTTCCACTCTGTAGTCAAATCAGAAATACCCACCAAAAAAATGCTTTTGAAGCAGAGGCTTCTACACTTACACTGCCAAGGAGTACTTGAAGGGTTTCCTACATTCTAACTGGGGAAGTGATGGTGGGGGATTGGCAGCAGCCCTGTTTGTAATGCTGTTCACTGACAGGAATGCCCTTCTGAAGGTCAGAAATTGAAACTAAAGATTGACCAGGAATTTCAACAGTTCTTCTCTTGATTCTGGAAATGGGAAGAATAGTGAAGTATTTAGTGTCTGGAGAGTAAGTCTTCACTCCTTTTTTAGTCTTGCATTTGGAAAAGTGATAGGCAAATAGTAAATTTCTTCTCAAGAGTTGCATTCCCCTCGGAGAATTTACATTCCTCCTTCACATCCCTCAAAGAGCCATAAAAGCACATCAGTTCAAAAAAAGGGAATGGAGAGTTAATATTTAAAGGAAAAGTTAGGAACCAATTACCCTCAGCTTAATAATAGCTAACATTTATCAAGTACCTATGATGTTCAGGACTGTGCTAATCACTGTACCTGCATTATCTGTTCTATTACAAGCACAATAATACAATATGTAAGAACTTTTATTGCTATCATTTTACAGAGGGAAAAAAATAAACTTAGAGCAGTTTAAGGCAGGACATAAACCAGAGCGTACTGACCCCAGAGTTGAAGCTTTTAACCATTACATACATACAAAACCTCAGCAAGTCCTTTGAAATCACTTGCTAATTTAGATTCACAAACTATTGTACTGATATCAGCATACCTTTCTTTGTATGTTAAGCCAATAAAAACCACAGAACTTGATAGCTGATTAGACCAAAGAAAAGTTGTAATGGTCGCAAATGAAAGCTATCAAGAAAAGTTAACAATCATGGTATATTTACTATACGAGAATTACTTTATATACATTATCAAATTAAATCCTTAAAACAATCATACCCACTTCACATAAGAAGAAACTGGAGTCTTAGAAAACCAGGAACTTGATCAGATTATATAGAAGAATTATACAGATTTAACCAAGCCATCTGTCTTTGGGGACTGATCATTTTAATTAATATGCTAAAGAAAATGTTCTAAAATAGGTGAAAAATCATTTTCAAGTTATCTATTGAAGGACTTTAGTCAGCCTTGCCCCCCTCTTCAATGCCTGGAAAGTATAAAGGTAAATGATCATGGTGGGCCTCGATGGCCAGTTTCACAATGTTGTTTTGTATTCTGAGATGGGAAGCCATTATGAATTTTCAAACAGAGAAATGTGATCTGTCTTGTATCTTAAAGGCGTAGCTTCTCTGTAGAAGATCAAGGACAAAAGCCTTAATCCCAGTGAGAAAGCTCTCTCAATGAGCCAGGTGATGGTGGCTTCAGCGAAGGCAGTGGCTGTGGAGATGAGATATAATCAGGTAAGTGTTTTGAAGGTGAGCCTGCAGGTATTTTCTGGTGGCTTGCATGCCAGGTGGGAGAGATGTCTCAAGGTTCTGACCTAAGGAAATGGAAAGTTGAGTTCTATTAACTGAAAGGGAGCTGATGGTGAAGAGAGAAAGAATAAGAGCTTAGTTTCAGACATGTTACCTTTGAAATTCTTATTGAAGAGACTGCTAGTAACCAGTTGGATATATGACTCTCGCATAGGGGAAATGCTCATAATGGAGATGTATGTCTGGATATTATCAGGGAATATTTAAATGGCCTTTAGTTGCCGTGAGAGTAGAGGCAATCTCCAAGGGAATAACAGTACAAAGGGAAGAAAAAAGGTCTAACTTTTGGACTCTGAGGGGCTCTATTGTTAAGAGATTATGAAAATGAGAAATCAGCGATGGAGCCTGAAGAGAAATAATCAATTTGATGAGAAAATAACAGGAAGGTGTCTTAGAAACTAAGTAAACTATATGTTTCAAGGAGGAGGGTGGTCAATTAGGACAAATGTAGCTCTTCTAGGAAGGAGTATGAGGACTGGGCTTCTCCGGTCAAGATGGCAGAGCAGGTAAACATTGTGCTCGCCTCCTTACATGCCCACATCAAATTACAACTAAACTATAGAACCACCACCCTTGAGAGCCACCTGAAGACCCGCTGCACAGAAGTCCTATAACTAAGGATATTTTAAAAAATTTAAAAACACATCAAAACTGATAAAAGGGGCAGAGATACAACATGGGCCCCAGAAACAACACACCTGGTAGCTGGCTTCAGACCACACCAGA
This sequence comes from Carollia perspicillata, assembly GCA_004027735.1. Lineage (NCBI taxonomy): Eukaryota > Metazoa > Chordata > Mammalia > Chiroptera > Phyllostomidae > Carollia > Carollia perspicillata. The sequence continues at coordinate 16,179 of PVKM010002563.1, read as the reverse complement.
GCACCCCCAATAAATACCAGCAATGACACAACCAAAGGATAGACTCAGCAGGCTCCAGAGTCCTGTTAAAACGACTCCTATTCTGGGGGTCAGCCACCTCACAACATTACACATAACAACATTCAGATCATGGGGGTACCTGAAAGAGGAGAGAGAGAGAGCAAGAGATTGAAAACCTATTTGAAGAAATAATGGCTGAAAACTTATCTAAACTGGTGAAGGAACTACATATATAAGTCAGGGAAGTGCAGAATCCCAAATAAGATGAACCCAAAGAAGCCCATGCCAAGACACATCACAATTAAAATGGCAGAGACAAAGAAAGAATCTTAAGCCCTGGCTGGTGTAGCTCAGTGGATTGAGCATGGGTCTGCAAACCAAAGGGTCACTAGTTTGATTCCCAGTCAGGACACATGCCTGGGCTGTAGGGCAGGTTCTCAGATCCAGGCACATGAAAGGCAACCACACATTGATGTTTCTCTCCCTATCTTTCTCCTTCCCTTCCCTTCTCTCTAAAAATAAATAACTAAAATCTTAAAAAAAGAATCTTAAAAGAAGCAAGAGAAAGACAGTTAGTTACCTACATGGAAGATCCCATAAAATTGTCAGCTGATTTATTAACAGAAACTTTGCAGCCCAGAAGGGATTGGCGTACAATATTCAAAGTGATGAAAAGCAAACACTTACAACCAAGATTACCCAGCAAGGCTATCACTTGGAATCAAACAAAAGATAAAGAGCTCCTCAGACAATAAAAAGCTTAAGGAGCTCATCACCACTGAACAAGCATTACAAAAAATTTTAAAGAGACCTCTTTAAGAACAAGAAGAAAAATATTGAAAATATGAAAAAGAAAATATCTCAAAGGAAAAAAATCTTACTAACAAAGGCAAACACATAATAAAAGCAGTGGGTCAACCAACACTAGAGCTAGTACAAAAATTAAAAGGCAAAAGAATGAATATCATGTGTAATTATGACAGTAAATTAGGGATACACACAAACACACATAAAAGAAGTAAAAACAAATAATGACAAAAACATAAACATGGAGAGGGTATATAAAAGTGGTAGTGATTTCAGAATGTGTTTGAATTTAAGTGACCATCACCTTAAAATAGACTGCTATAAATATAGCTTGGTATATATGAAGCACATGATAACCACAAACCAAAAATTTAGAAGAGATATACAAAAAGTAAAGAGAAAGGAATCCAAACACAGCACTACAGAACGTCAGCAACATACAACAGAAGAGAACAAAAGAATAAGAAAGGAAGAGAGAAGAACTACAAAAACAATCAGAAAACAATAATAAAATGGCAATAATTGCATGCCTATCAATAATTATTTTAAATGTAAATGGATTAAATGCTGCAATCTAAAACAAATGGATATATACAATGAAATATTACTAAGCCATAAAAAGAATGAATTTTACCATTTGTGACATCAAGGACCTAGAGGGTCTTATGCTCAGTGAAAAGTAAGAGAATGACAAATACCATATGATTCTACTTACATGTGGAATCTAAAGAACAAAATAAATAAACAAACAAAATAGAAATAAACTCATACAGAGAAAAAGAATGATGACTGCCAGATAGTCAAGGGGTTAGGGTATAGGTGAAAAATGTGAAGGGATTAAGAAGTACAAATTAGCAGTTACAAAACAGTCACTGGGATGTAAAGTAGAGCCTAGGAAATATAGTCAATAATATCATAACTATGTACAATGTCAGGTGGGTGTTAGACTTATGGAGGGATCACTTTGTAAGTCATATAAATGTCTAACCACTCCGTTGTACACCGGAAACTGTTATAATTGGGTTTTTTAAAAAATTTAAGTAATAAGAGAACTGAGAATTAACTGATGGTTTATGCAACATGGAGGTTGTTAGATGCCGTGAAAAAAAAACAACGGGTTGATGATCCTGATCAGAGTTGGTTAAAGAAAAAACTGAAAGATTAGGAATTGGTATCAGCTAATGAAGATGATCTTCTCAAGGAGTTTGTTGTAAATAGCAAAACTGGTCTCAAAGAAGGAGGCACCAAGAAATACATAAAACAAGGTTTTGCACTGCATTTTCTGCTAACGTTAAGGTAAAATGAGGATGTAAGATCTAAATCCCCAATCTTGGTGTGAAATATGCTAATCTGGAAACATTGATTTTATAGATATTGGCTTTGGTCTTATTTTTATACCTTGTTATGCCAGTGGAGTTACTGAAACACTATCTTTGAACTTGCCAATAAAGTATCCTAAATTCTCTTGCACAAATAAGCAAGCTTTACTCTAAGAAGTATTGCTGCCAGAAAATATGTCTATTCATAGACATATGACTGCAATATTACCCTTTTACCTGGCTTGATAAGAGTTTTGAAGTGAATTACTTTTTTATGGCAAAACCTGGTCATTTCCAGGTTTTATGGTAGTTTCCTTTTAAAGAGAGCAATGAGCAATGACTTACAGCTGGAAATTTATGCATAGAGATGTATAATATGTTCTTCATTCCATTTTTTTTACCCCTTAAGCATTATAAATTTTTCCCCCTTAACCACTTGTAGAGAAGATCTTCTAAGAGGTGTAAGTGACTTGGCGACACATTTTTAGAAATAAAAGAAAAACCTATTGTTTGGGAAATTTTTAGCAATAATATTTAGAAAATTATTTTTCTTCCGGGCTTATATTTGGCTTTCCCTAAAACTATCTTCTTTATATGGGAGATAATCACATATCTTTCCTACCTTTTCATTCAAATGTGACATAAAAAGCTATTGATGAGTAGGTCAAAGCTAATTTTCCTGAAGCATGATGAAAGGGAAACATAACAAGACTTGGTATTTTAAAAAATATGGTTTAAAATAATATTTCTAAATACGTAGACAAATTTAGTATATGACTAAAGTGACATCTCACATGAGTGGGCAAAGGACTTATAAACAATAAATGACATAAATGATGTTAGTACAACTGGGGAACCATCTGAAAGAAGACAGAGTTGGCATAATACTTCACATTATGCACAAAGACAAAGTCCATGCTAATTTAAGTTTTATATTAAAAAATAATTATTAGATAAAAACATATCCTTAGGTTAAAGCCTTTCCAACTTAAAATCTGGAATCTGTTTTTTTTTATTTGATCATTTTGACTACCAAAAACTATTAAAAGTCTGAATACCAAATTATAAAGAAACTTAAGGAGCAAAACCAAAAGACAAATGACAGAGAAAAAATTAATTATAATTTATAGCATATAAGAAAGATACAAATTAAAACTACACCAAGCAATCAGTCTAAACAATCATGTTGGCAAGAATTCAAATGCTAGACAATACTAATTTGTTGGCAAGTTTATGGGGAAACCGACAATCTTATTTATATATTACACACAAAAATAGGACAACTCCTATGAAGAGAAATCTGGCAATTTTTATTTAATTATAAATGCATTTATCCTTTGACCCAGAATTTGGCATTGGTAAACTATCCTACAGAAGCGTATGCCTGAAATGGCATATGTTCAACTATTTACTAAGACCTTGCTGGTAATAGCAATAAAACCAGGTGTCATCAACCTCAAACTTGTAATACCTGTTGTGGAACATCCACCCAGGATAGTACTATACAGCTACAAAAAGCAAGGAGTAAGCTAGACACAGAAAGACTCCAAGATATATTATTCTGTTTTTTTAAGTCATAAAATAGGGTAAGCAGTACAATATCATTCGTTTATAAAATGAGGTGACTGGAGTAGACAGGGACAGGGGTTGGAGAGGAACTTCTTAATCCTGTTACAGTTGGATTTTTGAATCATATGATTGTATAAACAATCCAAACCCAAAAAAGAAATTTAATAAAATAAAAAGAAAAATGAACTGGAGTTAAATCCTGATTCATTTACAGATTACATAAACTTGAATAAGAATTTAACCACCCTGATCTTGGTTTCTTAGTCTATGAATTTGGGAAAACAAATCTTGCTTATCTCATACTTTTCTTTATAATAAATGAAAAAAAACACATGAAAATGCTCTTCAACCATGAAATGGCATGAAATAAAGACATATCTTTTATTTTTAGTTTCCTTAAAATGACTTGCTGGCAAACACAAAGTAGGCGGAATCTAATCAGGTAAGTACACGAACAGAGAAACCTCTAAGATTCAGTGTAAGTTCTTTATTCATTCTTCTCGTTCTTCATTAATTCTTCATTCATTTTCCTCAAGTTCTGTTTTACCCATAAAAAGCTTTTCTACAGGACTGGTTATAGTTAGAGGAGAGGGAGTGGGAATATAAAAGTTGAATCACTGGAATGACAGCTCCTCCAAATTCTTCCCTCTGAGGTGACCCTCAGCTGTACCCTTCTCTTCGTGGCCAGGTGGTATGGGACACCTTTGGTCTTCTGCCCTGCTGCTACTCAGAGAACCCACTGATACCCACTGTAGCAACATATTCCTATTTCTGTCTACTACTTTAGCCATCTCTGCTGTCCTCTCTTTCCACCAAATCTGCTACTACTGAGGCTCCTACCTCTGAGGAAGGCAGCCAAGTACAGGGGTCAGGAATGAGTCCTGGGAACAGCTCCTGGGTTTCTCCTCCCCCACACTGCAACTTCTCATGCTTCCACTGGTCCCCCTTGTGTGGAGTGGGGACCCCTCCTAGGAAGCTAGGACTGGTAGGCCCCAGGCACCCCGTGATTATGTCTTACCAGAGCCTGAATATTGTGGGGTTTTTTCTTCATATCTCTTGCCCTTATTCTCACAAGGGAACTGCACCTCCTAAAAGGAAGCAATTTCTATCATTCCCCTTCCCTCATCTTTGGATAGCAGTGAGGGGGTTTGGCACCTTCTTATCATTCTCCCCAACCCCACTTCCTCCCTGTCCGTCCTCCTGTGGGCAGTCGATTTCCCTGAAGTTGGACCCATGCCTCCCTGTTCTCCTCTCCTGGAGTATCACCAGCCTATGGGATTTTCTCTACAGACACAGCTCTCAACTCTGGCCAGTTTCTCGTTTAAAAAAAATAATTGTGGGGCAGTTACAAACACTAAAAACCTTTCCTGAGTTCACTGCTCAGAAAAATTATAACTTTAGAACAGTAATCCCCAGGCTTGGTTGATGAGTATCAGATTTCCCAAAAGACAATGACCCCAAATTTACCAAAATTCCCTCTAAAAATATTTTTAAAGTTAATTAATTTTAAGTATGACTGTCATATGAGACCAACTAAAAGCAAAGTGGCAATGCCCCTCAAATCCCAGCATATATATATAATTACATAACCTGCCCGAGTTACAAGGTCAGAAAGGATTAAGAATGTTCATAAAAATTTTTAAATCTCAGATCAAGAAAATGAAGTTTTTAACATCAAAATTATTTGAGTCAATCTTTAAAGGGAATGATCATAAAAACTGTAAGATAAACACACTTCTAAATAGAATTTAAAGAAATATGTACATTATTTTGGTGTGTTCTGTATTTAAAAAGAGAAAAAGCCTAGATATGCACCTGACCAGACTGGACAGGTCATGGGAACATAAAGCGTGCATCTCTAAGACCAATGGAATATGCTATACATGAGGGGGCCATGTTCAGTGATACTTCAGAATCCAGAAAAGCACAGCCACCTGATGCAAAATTATGTTTTGCTCATCTAGAGTTTGAACCTGGTTGAAATGGAGTCTGTTTCTCATGCATATGCAAAGTCTGCATTAGGAACTGAAACCAAAGAATTACTGTAATTTCACTACGAAGTTTCAATGACTTCCATAGAACATTTCTAGATTATGCCGCAAATTGTTACAAACACTTCCTTATGCCTCTGTCTTCCACTCAGCTGAAAAGATCTCTTTTCTGTCTGATCTTGAGCCATTGCTGAAGTGTCACACCTATCTGTTCTTGCACTTCTTGGATGCCATGTCCTGTAACCTTGTGCTGTGACCTCAGCATGACAGCTGTGCCCATGGCTTTGGCTGAGGCCGTTGCATTCACTCACTGAAAGAGGCATGCTCTTTGGCTCCTCACACTTACTGTATATGCCTGCTGCTCCTGGCTGCCGGCCTCCTGACAGGTTGCTCTGTCAGTTTTACTAGGTAAAAGGTCTTTCGGGAGGCTGGTTTGGCATAGGTGAGCTGCATAATGTTACTGACATCTCCTCCACAAGAAGGTGAATATCACTGACCTGAACCTCCAAATTTCATGCTTATGACCTTTAAATGGGTCCATTTTTCACAAATATCCATGGCACAGTGAGGATAATTAAATTTACATGATTGCAAGTGAATTAGGAACACAAGAATACAGTTTAGGGCTTCTTATACAATTAGTCTAGAATTCAGATAGCCATTATATTAAAAATCTTCTGAATATTTCCATATTATTTTAAACAGGGGAAATTTAAAAAGATCATAAAAGTCTGATGCTGAATAATTTTTTTAAAAACGCTTTTTATTTTGCAAATAAGAAAACTGTAACTCAAAATATTTGCCTGAGGTTATGATGGCTTTCAACTAGACGCTGGTTGACACCTTCCCATAATATTTTTACCACGCTTTCATAATTTGTATCCTGAAAGATGAGCTCCAAATCAGGAGTTCAGTATCCAAGCTCCAAAACCAAATTTTATTTTTCACTTTTAATTTTTTTCTCTTCTCTTTCTTCACATGCTTACCTGACTTTCATTAAAAAATAGCTTCCAATCCCATGGTAGGGTTATTTGACATATGCAAGGGAGTTAGAGATCTTCAAGATAAATTCCTACATGGCAAACCAAGTAAAACATGACTATAAATAATCGCAGCCATAAAAACCAGCATACTTGATCAGGGCCTGAGAGGAATCAGAGCAGTAAAAAGAAATTAGGCAGAAGATTGGTATGGCGCTCAGCAAGGGAGAAAGACAGAATGACCCGTTACTCTATTTGCAGCCCTCTATATCTGGGGTGTGCGTGTGAAGGTGGGGCAAAGTGGTCTGTGATGGGGAGGATGGTGGCTCTATTTTCAGCCATCAGTGCTATTTCTCACCTGAATGATTTGATGCCTCCTAGAGGACATAAATGGACTCTGTCTGTGGTCCGGAGACGTGGGTTAAAATCCCTATTCTGACACTTAGCTGCTATGTGCTTTGCAGAAGGCATTTAGTGGCTTCAAACTTGGGTTTTTTCCTTGGTTGACAGGAAAGTAACCATGTCTCCCTCTCTGGGATCACAGTGAGGTTGAAATTAGATAGTGCAAGCAAAACTCTTGGTATTCAGAGGCCCAGTTAGTGCAGTCTTCATTTGTTTTTATAAAGTAAGACTGCACTAATAAATAGGAGTGAAAATGTGAACAGTAAGAGCAAATAGAATTGTTGGTTTTGTTTCTTTGCAGACTCGTGATGTTTCAAAACCCTTTCCAAGAATGCTCTGAATTCCTCTGAACTCCAGGTGGAATTCTTCCTGATGCCATCCGAACGTTCGCTGGGTTTGAGAAATGCTACTTGGAGATGCTGTTTCGTACAAGAGCCTGGTGAGACATTTTCTTGGTCTGGTTCACTTCTGATGCCCTGAGATTTATTTTCTCCTCTGTCCCTCTTCCTTTTTCTCTCTCTTTGTTTTTCTTCTTCCTGATACTACCCCTGATAACTCTCTGAGCAAAAATCTGGTTTTTCATCTCACTACCATGTGCCCTCCTACAATGGGGTTAGTAAGAGCTGAAAAGGGTGAGGCATAAATGGAGGAGAGAGCAAAACCCACACATACTCCCATTCTCCTCAGTCCCAAAAAGCACCCTTCAGTAATCTCCGTCAAGACCCTGCTTTCCTTTCTGGTTCAGTTTGCTCATCTGTTCAGGGCAAGGGTGAAAGTTTACTGGGCAGAGCCACACTAATTGCACTAGGAAATCTCCCAGTAACGCAAGGACAACGGGGAAAACCAAGCAAGAAAAAATAGAAGCATAAAGGAGAAACTGCTGCCAAAAGTTATTATTGAGTCCCTTTGGATTTATTTAGAGCATATTGCCCTGCATATAAATAAAAACCAAACAAATCTCTAAGCCAGCCTGTTTAGACCAATTTGACATTTCACTGGAAACGAAAGCTGTGCCTCTGCGATGCCAAAATATCTGGATGAAAAGTGAAAAACTGTGTCAATAAACACATATCTGTTAAGCCTATTAGCCAAGGCCAGCCGAGGGCTCTGCACTGATGAGGGGATAAGAGAAGTACAGCAACAGGACGGCCTCTTCAAGGAGCTCGTGATATGGCAGCAGACGATAATGACAGCCCACCGAAGAGGAAGAGAGCATTCCGGATACGGGCACAGCATGACCTAAGATGCCAGTGCTAGAACAGCACAGCATAGAAAATGCAGGGGAAATATTCCCACCCTGTCTACACGAATGTGTAGGACACTAGGTCTGGCTGTCTAGATTTAGATAGATAAAACATTATAATTACTATATTTCTTTAATTCACAGATGTAAGGTCATCCGAACATGGTGTCCAGGTATTTGTCTTATCTCTGTAGGAGGCTGCAATCCAGGATCTGCATTCCAGGAATGGATCCTCATTGTTTATCAGGATAATTGAAACTCAAACTTTAGGGAGTTCAAAAAAGAGTGACTACTATTGATGGCTAGTTTGTCCTACCAGGATTTCTTCCCATTTTCTCTCTAATCTCTCTTGTTCTCCTGTTTTATAGGCTCTTGCAATAGTACTCAGTTTATATTCCTCTCCCTGCTTTTCACTGAAACCAATATATTTGTTTGTATGTGACAACATGGAAGAACAACCATGGCATGATTCCACCGAACTGAGTAGCTAAAGTCGTCTGACTCATAACATCAGAGACTAGAATGGTAGTTGGCAAGGGCTGGGGAGCGAGGAAAGTGGTTTCTAATCAACAGGCATAAAAGTCTCAATTACACAACATGAATATGTTCTAGAGATTTGTTGTTCAACAATGTACCCATAATTAACAAAACTGTATTGTATACTTAAAAGTTTGTTACAAAGGTAAGTCTCATGTTCAGTGGTCTTAACACAATGAAATAACATTAAAAAATCAAAATAAAAATAATTTAAAACATAAACCCTAAGACTTGTTCTACTAGCCACGCAGTACCTCACCTGCACATGAGGCCACACACTCTTTGGTGGTGATCCGAGGTCCCAGGCACTGGTCTTGGCCCAGCAGAAGCTATAGGAGAGAGAGAGAGAATCCTGAAGATAACTGATCATTGCTGAAGACACCCATGAGTTTATGAGTCCAAAATTAGAACCCAAGAATCATAGTCATTTCTTATTTAAGCAAGATATCTCAAAAACAAAATAGTCATATTACTTCCACCTTTAAACATGTTGACTGCAATGAGTTGTGTGTGTGTAGTGTGTCCAGCTATGTACGGCCATGACTATTATAGGCAGTAAAGTCTAGGTTTAGTTTGATCCATGTTAAAAATACATAAGAGCAGTGGGTGACGTGGGCAACAGTGGGCTGTTGATAGAAATAAAGAAGTTCAGTTAATCCTGACCTTAGACCATTTAAGCACATTACAGATCACATCTTTCCAGCTATCCTGAAACTTAGTTTGGTATTAGTTCTTCTGTTGAGGCGGTCATTGTTACATAAATAAATATTTGTTTGGCAATATAAATTGTCATACTGGTAAAAATATGGTTGCATTCTCCAGCCTTCATTTCTCTTTTACAAGCTTCTCTTTTACTCTGCTGTCTCTTAATTCAGGTTCATCTTTGTCCTGAACTCCTTGCATGTTGTACAGTTTTCTTGGTGGCTCTAGACAATTTGCCAATATACAATTAGCCAAAAAGTCATTTTATAAATGACTAATTCACTGAAAGCAATTCCTTAAAAAAGATGGCTTTTACAAATTGCTTTTTTGGTAAATTGGTCCCTGTTCCTCCATGAATGAGTGACCATGGATTGAACTGTATACTTATGTCTCTCACATCCATATCATTTAAATATTCAACTTGTATGCTCCCTTGACTTGTTAAATTTGTATGTCAAAAGCCCCATTCACAGTTCTCTTAGTCCCAAATTGTCCCTCCAGTGTTTCAGATCTCAATAAAAAGCAACACTTGTCACCCTCTTCCCCGACATAGGAACCCGAGTCATCGTGGATGGGTACACTCATCCTCTCCTCGCCCTCCATATGCAATCAATTGTCTACTCCTGCTGATTTTAACCTCCTAATTAAACAGAAGAATGAAGTCATCAGATCTGTGTTTCCCACAGATTCCTAAGTGCTTCTCAATCAACCGTCTTCTGTTCATCATTGTCGTCTACTGATGAACGTCAGTTCTGCCCATCTCTCTTTAGGCCATTCCAGGACTACGACCATGAGATCATAGTAATCCTGCCTCCGCCTAACTTTTCCCCCTTCAGATTCCTCCTTTACTTTGCTACTAGAACAAACCACCCTCCCACACTTAAAATTATGTATAAACTCCCGCTGGTTTCTAGCAGTGACTTCCACAAGTGTGTTCTATGAAACACATCCTGCAGGATGGTCTGTGTTCAAACACATTCAGAAAATGCTGTAGATCTCGCAAGGTGAAATGCAAATGCTACAGGATGATCTGTGTTCAAATAAGTATAGAAAACCTGCACACTATATCTTCCTCTTGCTATCACAAAGGCCATTAACATAATAAAGGCTCTGGAAACAACTTGAAAGAATACATAACATTGTCTAACCCAGCATTTCCCACATGCGTTTGACTCATAATCTCTTCTTGTCCACTAACAGCCATTAACAAGCAGGGGAACACACCTTGAAAATGCTAGCATATTGTGATTTGACCATGCTAAGGAAGGGAAGTAAACAGCTTGACCTGGTCCAGTGCCACTGTCTTATTTCATTCCCTTTCGACCCCAGTTAGCATCTCGGGAAGCCTGTGGGACTTGCAGTTAGTTCTTTATGAGCAGCATGTTCTTTCCCATGTGTACGGCATGCTGCTCCCTTTACCTGAAATGCCCTGTTCTAAACCCGCCACCCACTTCCCCCCTCTGATTAATTCCTGTTTGTCTTTAAAAACATGTGATAAGTTTCATCTCCTCTAGAAAATTTTATCGACCTTTCTGACCTACTTTCTGTTTCCCTCATAAAGTCTTTCTAGTCATCATGACACTTACCATCTTTTAATAAAACTAGCTTTATTTCTCCCATTTATGCAATCTCCTCAGGGACAAAATCATTAGTACAAGAAATGACTGTTGAACTGAAATAAACCAGCCCACGATGAATAGATGATAATGTAGTGAAGTTTTAAAGAATGTATAAAATACCATAATCCCTTAATATTTCAAAAATATACTTATTTTTTTTCCTTTTTAGAAAAGCAGTTTGTAGCATATATCTGATTTTTAATGTTATTGGATTATTAATGTTGTTAGTGATTTATAATGAAAATTTCCTTCTCACTTACATTTGCATGTTTCAATCACTTTGTATCAGGTATTCAAATGTTTTTTTCTTTACCAAGAATAAGGAAGAAAAAGAAACTGCTGAAAATATTCACTATGCAACTTTCTACTGTAGAAATTGGCAATACCACATTGGATCCTGAAATATAAATATAACCTAAAATCAATGTAAGGACACTGAATCCGTGTCTTTGCTCAGCCTTATTTAAACAACAGCTGTTCTTCATTTTATTTGCCTCAAACCTACCAAACCTGTTTAGGCCATGAAGCAGGTCTGAGCCAAGCCTTCTATGTTTAGCTTTTCTTCTGGGTAAAATTACCTCATGCCACATTTCCTCCTAAACCTCAATTCCCTTGTATTCCAGATCTACATTTTCAAGAGTGAGCAGATCTCTTAACCAAGTCTGACATAGTTATCAACTTATTTATGAACACAGGTTGGGCCTATAGGTGTGAAATATAATAAATGTTGAACTGAATATTCATTGATCCTAATTGACGTACCTCATATTAAAGAAGATATTCCCTTCATATATTCACTTATTCATTCACTTATTTGATAAATATGTGCTGAACACCTATTGAGTCCCATACTGTTACAAAAGCCAAAGTGGGATAATAATAACATTATACATAATAGCTGCATGTATTGTGTACATACAATGTGGAAGGTGCCATGCTAAGTTGTATATGTGTATTATCTCATTTGATCATTATAACGAGCTTGTGAGGTCAGTGCATTGCTATCCCTCTTGATATATTGGGGCACTGTGACTTAGAGACACTGGTAGATCACCCGAGATCACAGAGCTAGCAAACAGCAGAGCCACATCTGAATCCAGACAGCCTGTCTCCTGATGAGCCCCTGTGCTTAGTTACTAGGCAAAACAGCCCACCCGTGGTCACACAATACCACTCTGCCATCGAACTTTCCACAGTCATGTTCATCGCCAGACCGCTGTCATGCTGTACCTTAAAAAGCATCCAGTAGAAACCACTTCAGGGGATTTTAAAGTGACAAAGGTTTGGAGAATCAAATTAAAATGTTTACTTTTTAATCTCACAGCTTTGGAGCATATGGTGTTGGCAAGTGTTCGATGAATATTAACTGGTTATAGTTAATGTTAAACTGTAGGTAATGTGGTTGTACTGTGTGACCCTTGAGGTACCTTCCAACCAGTAGATTCTGTGATTAAAGGGGTAGCTCAATCTAGTTGTGTCTAGATTCCACTCCAGACTGTCTCTTGAGAATCACATTTACTTCAGGTTATTTTCAAAGGAATGTACTGGACTAAGTAAGACACTTACCCTTATTTATATCAAATAAAAAAGGTCACCTGCAGCAGAGTGACCAGTTAGGCACCTTTTGGTCTCAACTATATCCTGTGAGAAAAAGGAACTTAAGATTAAAAACATAACTAATGTGTTATGTGGCATGATGGAGGGACAGTCAGGAAGAAATACTGATTATCCAAATGTCTAACAAATGACTTAATAACTAAGTTATTCTAAAATAGTGATAAATGTTTTCTATAGATCCAATATACTAGAAGTTGCTTTACAGGAATTTGATCAGTGCAATAAATTATGGGGGATCCTGAATGTACGAAGAATGCAATTCCCCTGTGTTCATCATGTAAATTTCCTGCCCTACCCCACCCCCTGGCTCACTTAACCAGATAGGCTCCCTACAGGCCCCAAACTGAGATTGTTTGAACAATGTATTTCCTGACAAATTTATTAGGATGGTTTCTTGAGTTATACAATATTCCCAACCCAAAGGCCACTGACTGGCAAGAGAAAATAATCCCCTTTTTAATTAACAAGGAAAAAAAATATCAGACTGAATTTCAAGCTGTTTGACCAGTTTGACCTGGTCTTAGACCTCAGTCACATTTCCATGATCTCAGAGGTGAACTTCAAATCCCACTTTGGGTTTAAGTTTTGTTTAAAGTACTTTCCAGTGGAAAAGAGTCATTTTTCTAGCTGTTCTGGAATTTGAGTGTCAGTAAGGTGACAATCAGGTGCCAAGGTGATAGGCTGCTATAACATGACATGATCCAGCCTCCATTTATGCACAGAAGCTCTGGGCTTCATGGCAAGAACTGAAATGCTGTGTACCAATTCCTACATCTTAAATGTGTCATTTCCCCGTGGGAAGCAACACCATCACAGGAATTTTGGAACTGGGTCAACCAGTGACCTGAACTTACTGTTAAGTCCAGGGTCCCTCAGTTCCTCAAGAAGGCATTTGTAGCAAAACAAATAAAATACTTTACATAAGCCAGTGAAACTTGTAGCAACTATATGGCCATGCTATAATCATTGCCACCTAAAAAAATAATGTTTGCGTGAATAGAACAAGACAGTATACCAACACTTTAGCTCCTGATGGAAACGCTCCAACTTTAAGCTGCTTTAAGGCAGCACATTCTCATGATGAAAAGCACCATCCTGAAAAACATAGATCTTGTTTCTAATCCTGCCTCCTTCACTCACTGGGTGACCTTGGGCATATAACAGAAGTCTTGGTTTCTACAACAGTACCTCACAGAATCATTAGGTGGTTTAAATGTGATAAAGCAGTTAGCAGTTCTCATCATACTGTTTGACACAGAGAAACCACTCAGTAAATACTGGCTTCCAGGCTTTACTCATTCAACCAACAATCAGGAGCTAAACTATGAGATCTAAAAAGGATTAAGAGCAGGATGAAAACAAGCTTAAGACATTGTTTGTAAGGCTTTTCATCGCTTTTTAAAATTTTTGTGTTCTTGGGTATTTTTTCGTTGGTCGTGTTTCTTCTAAGCTACTGTAACACCACATGCCATATCTGCGATTTCTTCTGAATGGCTTCTAGTATACAATGACTACTCCGCGGCTGGTTAATTTTTCTCTGCCACAGGCTAATTCTGAAAGTTTATGAGGTATAGACTCAAGCAACAATTAAGGCTCACTCAGACTTTCTTACAGGAGTCCTAGCACTGCTCGAGATCATATCACGGACCTCTGCAGAGATCGAGAGGGTTAGAGGACCTTCATGAAAGCAGAACCTCTAACAACTACTTGTCTTTCCACCAAGATGCCTTCACCCAACCGAGACTTGACTTTTTCAGAACTGCTCGAGCATTGGAGGTCAGGATCGTATCAGGATTTAGCTCCGGGGCTTTTCTCACTTACTAACTTGGCCACCGTGACTCTAAGGGCCGAAGGCTGCTTTAAACACTGTGTGCATGCCTGCACGTGTTTCCAAATGTACCTGCAGACATAGTCCATCTGCAAATGACAGAAGTCCCAAAAAGTTGCAAAGTTGTTGAACTAATACAAAATGTACAATATACACATAGAGCTAAAATTAGTGGTTTAGTAAACGGAAGACATTCACATTGTCTTTTGAATTTGATATTTTAATATTCACTATATGGTTCAACTTGCTGTTTTACCCAAATGAAATCTCTGAAACTTTTATTGTCTTTGGTTCATGAGTTTGATCTCAAAACAATTTTAAACTAATTTTATTGAATTTTGACTTATGAATCAATTTTATTTTCAACTTTGGACAAAACCTACCTTAATTGTAATTTTCACCCCATGAGTACAATTCAGCATTAATCTTGTGAAAATGACTTTAACTTGCTAAACTCAACATCAGGTTATGACTTGAGGATTAAGTCTGTTTCTAACACAGTTCATCTTAACTTCTTCTTCAAACAGGGCAGGAAAGTGCTGTTTTCCTGGTTAGAGTGGTAATTCTGTGTTGTCACTGACTAATGATGAGAAATGGACCACGCCATGATTTCTCTGGGCCTCTGTTTTCTCATGAATAAAATGAGAGAATCAGACTAAATGAGTACTAAGGCCTTCGTTTCCATTTTTTTGTTTCAATTAATGTTTACACTTTCTGAAAAATGCAAAACTGTAATTTACTTAAAAATTAATATACATATATGCACACATCAAGAAACTTAACTTTGAATGAATATTTGAGTTGAGGGTTAGAAAATTTCTTAAAAACACTTTTTACTTTGAGCTAGTGCACTGTTTTTCATTTTTGAAGAAATATTTAGAATAAATAATTGTGTAGGAAGAGGCAGGATGACTGTAAAGATGTTAAAACAGGAAGATCTGGATTCAAATCCTGGTTTCATGGTATTGTCTTGGGTAAACTATACAATTGTCTGTGGCTCAATTTCTTCATTTGCGAAGTATAAATAATATGCACCTTCTAGGACTGCTGTACATACGAGATATTTAAGTCATCCAGCACGGTTACTAGTTCACGGTAAAAACTCAAATATTATTCACTTTTTCCTTTCCCTTCTAGAAGTTTTTGCACTAAGAGCAAGAGATTCTTGTTTCAGTAGAAGCAAGAGTGAAATCAATAGACTAAGACTATGAATCTCCTGAGTGTAAGAAGGAAGTATTTCGTGGTGGTTACCAGTGTATACTTTAGGATCTTACAGACTTGCATTCAAATTCCAGCTTTGTCTGTTATTACCTTTGGGATCATAGGTAATTTACTTAAGTTCTTTGAGATGCAATTTTTCATCTGTAAATTGACTTATTATAAGACTTAGAAGAGAGAATGTAGCCCAGTCTCTATATCACATCATAAGAACTCAATAAATGGTAGGCATTTTTATTATACTTATGTGCTTCAAACCTGAAACAGAGATGGAAATCACTGAATATTTCTGAAGGAATGATTAAGTAAGCAATTGTTCCTTGGCTGACAAACAACACCCAGAATCT
>PVKM010002562.1:0-63884 GCA_004027735.1 Carollia perspicillata | reverse complement strand
ATTTTTAAAACCATATGTTTTGAGGCTTTTTTTTCTCCATGCTGAAACCCAAATTTGCATGGTCTGTCTGGCTCCCCAGTTGTTTCTCCTGGTTTATCCACATGCAGATGTGGGGCCACCAGCCAACACCTTGCCTGCCAGTCCTCTAGCTGCTGCCTTGCCATACGTCCTCTCTGCTCTGTCTGCCCATCTCTGCCCCTCCTACTAATCTGGATATATGGTTCTTCTTTAAGTCCTTGGTAATCAAACTTCCATACAGTTCAATTTTCTGGCAGTTCTGTTTTTATTTTTTAATTTGTTGGTGTCCTTCTTTTGGTTGTGTGAGGAGGCAAAGTGTATCTACCTATACATTCATCTTGGCTGGAATTCCCAGATCTTCTATTTAAACTCTCTGGGTGACCTTGAAAATTATATACCCTCTCTACCCCTAATTTTTTATTGAAAAAAGGGTCTAATAGACAATGAAAGGAAATAATTCATACACAATGTTTGGCACATAATAGCATATATGGAATATTGGCAATTATTATCTAATGTGTACCATCTGTATGCTCCAGTCATTAAACTTTTTCTTAGATGTCTATAAAGGTGAGCATCTTATAATCTAGTATAATAACTCATGGAGAGAGTTTATATTTGGAGTGGGGTGAAAGAAAAACTGGTTCAATAGCAGTGTGGTAATCTATCACCTGAGTTGCCTGGGATTTATTCTGGAAAACATTGCCTTGGTTGACTCCCCACCACCATGTGGGTATACTCACTATAACTGACTGTGCAGGTCCTGCTTGAAAATAGTCACTGTTTATGTGAGAAACAAGCTTGATCAATAGGGGTGGGGTTTGTGCTTATTGATAGCAATATTCTTAGCTAAAAGTCTGTGCTAAGAAAACAAAAACAAATGATATATAAGTAAGGTGCTACACTTGTGGAGCAGGTGAAAGATGAACAGGGCACTTAAGCAAAACTCTTGAAACAGAGCTGTGTGTATGATTGAGAGGCTCTAGAGACTATGTACATTATGTTTGGAGAAACAAATGAGGTCCCATAGGTTATCAATACTGCATTATATGTTAGTAGGAATGGTATTGTGTTATTGTTAGTGAATACTTTGCTTACTGTTAGCTAAGGTAGTCACTTTTTCTCTACAGAATGATTTCATGACTTTTGAGATTTCTTTTTTGCCTTGTGCAAGTATACTTTTCCATGGTATATACAAAGATGTCATGATTTCTTTAGTAGGAAATATATTACTGTTATTCCCTGGAAGTTACTTTTTAGCTTATCCAAAAGATATAAATTTATTTTTGTATTTCTCAGTCACAGTTGTTAATTCCCTTGCCTCATTGTATATAAAGCTGCAAGATTTTGGAAAATATTTGCCAATCACCCTTCCTCATTTATACAATAGATTCTAGTTCACTGGACCGTTCTCTCCTTGTAAGAACTTTTCATTTAGATGAGTCCAAAGGGCCTTTATAGCCCTTTTTTCATCATACATCCATATTTATTGACAAATGTAAACCATGCCACTGAAAACATTCAGTTATGCCTTTCAGGTCTAATAGTTGAGCTAAAGCTCAGCAGGAAATATCATAGGTGTGGTTTCTTTCAAATTACATATCCTGTTCAGATTAAAACTGAATTTATCAAACTTTGGTTCTTGACAATGTTGCTGTTAATTTAAGATAAACTTTCTATCTGGTTTTCAATACATGAGTCATAAGGATAAAATGTTTAGCTACTGTGGACAGAGAAAATTTTGCCTACCCTTGGATTTCTGTGATTCTAGATGCTAAGATTAAAAATGTGTAGATTTCACATATAAACTTGGACTTAGGAATTACCATGAGAAACAAATGGTCTGGAA
This sequence comes from Carollia perspicillata, assembly GCA_004027735.1. Classification (NCBI taxonomy): domain Eukaryota; kingdom Metazoa; phylum Chordata; class Mammalia; order Chiroptera; family Phyllostomidae; genus Carollia; species Carollia perspicillata. The sequence goes on along the minus strand of PVKM010002562.1, from coordinate 62,017 downwards.
AGCCTGGATCTAATCTACATGAGCTGAAAGGCAGTTATTGTCTTCATTTTGGTATATCCTTCCCTGTTTTCTCTAATGTTGTTTACCCAGGATGCAGGATCCTTTACTCACTGGCCTTATTTGCCTAGCACCTGTAGGTATTTGAGTGTGACTTTTGGACTATAGGATAAAGCCCAAACTTTAGTGTGAACAAACACAAAAACAGAAACAAAAGAAGACAAAAAACCCTCATGCTTTTGTCCTGGATTTTTCTAGTCTCATTTCACTGAAATTCAGCATCAAATACTTGTAGATTCCTAAACATCACACTCTTTCAAACTCCTTGACTTTTAATATGCTTCCACCCCCAACACACATCCCCAATGTTATCTTCCTTGCACATATACCTATTATAAGACTCTACTTGAAAGGTGCTACTTTTGTAAAGTTGTTTTTCATCAGCTGAAAACGACTTTGGTGTTTCCTCTTCTTCTTCTTTTTTTTTTTTGATTTTTTAAAAATTTTATTGAAGAGGGGTGGGAGGAGAGAGAGAGAGGCAGAGAGACATAAATTTGTTGTTCCACTTATTTTTGTGTTCATTGGCTGATTCTTGTATGTGCCCTGACCAGAGATTGAACATGAAACCTTGGCCAACTGGCACAATGCTCTAACCAACTGAGCTACCTGGCCAGGGCCTGGTGCTTCCTCTTCTAATTCTATACTATTAAAGCATTTATCGCGTTAGTTTCTAATCATCTGTAACATATAGCCTCAGAAAAGGGACCACATCTACTTTCCTTTATATCTCTGCCTTCTTGCACAATACCTGGTAGAGATATTTGTTAGTTAGTGTTGATTAGAAAAAAATCAGTACATCGAAGTCCGTATCTGTCACTTGGCACATAGCAAGTGCTCAATAAATTTGATTTGAATTTAAGTCAATAGTATGAGGTATCACAGACTAGAGCATTATATGAATGAATTCCACTTTTGATTCTATCAAAAGAGAGATGTAGTGTAGTGGCTAAAGGTATAGGCTGTGGAATCAGGTTTTCTAGGTTAAAATTCTTGCTCTTGGGTTTGCTTACTGCTCAATGTTTAGCAAGTGCCTTTCCTGAGTTATATAATCTATAAATGGGAATTCTAGTAGTACCTGTTTCAAAGATTATTTGTCCACATGGCTCAGCTCTAAGGAAAATCTTCATTGTTAGCAGAAGCAAAATATCCAAATCAGAGTAGTAGTGCCAGGTGTCAGGTCCAAAAGATAAAGCATGGTTATAGATAAGAAGATAAGAAGATAAGAAGATGTCTTCTATGATACTCATGTTAAGCAAACCAGAGGCAAGAGGCAATTTTCTGGCTGCTGCCTTGAGATGTTGACAGAGCTATGAATATCCAGTCTGAAAATTTATGTCTGTAAAGCAGGTTGATAGCATGTGATTGAAACTATGAGCCTCTGGATACAACAAGTCAGCTGGGAAAATGACTGTGTAGAAAAAGATCAGGCCTAACTCTGGATAAAGTTCATCTCTTTATTTTGTGCCTGTTTATTTTGTATACTCCAACTAGTTCAAGCAAAAATTATATATGTATTACTCAGCCTTTTTGGGCTGATAAAATCTCTTTGCATATCCAAAGGATTACTTGCTTTCAAAGTTATCAGTGACCCTGCTCACTCGGCACTATTATCTCCCTCAACCCTAGTAATACAGACTCCTTCCTAAAATAGTTCTCTTTATCTCTTGCCCTGGAGTAAACACTCATCCACCTGTAGCAAACAAAGTATTTCCCCACCAACATAAATTCCTCTGAATACCAAACCAACATGTAAAATGAAAACACAGAATTTATTGACTGTAGGGAACTGCTTTAGGGGACGTGGAAATGCGGCCCAACACCCACGTGGAAAACCAGTGGGGGGTGACTTGGCACACAGGACCACACCCATGAAGAAGTTCTCCCTTGGGAAATCAGGCCTGGATTATACCTACACCTTGCTAAAACTCTCTCACCCTGAGTTCAGACAGCAAGCCCTTGCTGCATATCTTTAAAGTAACTTCCTGAAGTCTGTGCTAATTCTCCCAAGGACTGAAGTGTAACCAGACCTGCTACTCCTGTCATTCCCTTGCATTTGCAACATTTTTCAATGGACTGAATTTAGGAGTTTGGGTCATGGCAGCCCTCGGGTTCCTCATTGTTTTAATCCTTACTTGTGCTTTACAATGTATATGGAAGTTGTTTTCTTGTGATTGAATTAAAAAACAGCAATTAGAAGGTTTCACAGGCCTAACAGCTACAACTGATTTTACAAACAGAAAAGGAGGAGATGTTGGGAACTGCCCTGCCTGGTTTCAGAAGCTGTAACACCCACATGGCTAAGGCTGAGTGAGCAACCTTTGGACCATAAACCACTAAGGAGACAAGGCTTATCTCGATGGCAGGGGCACAGCTTCTGCTCCTTTTACTTCACTCTGCCTGGCCCCCAGTGCTTGATCAGTTAGCTAATGACAGGTAAGATTCCCCAAGGGGGGAATGACCTAAGACAGGCATGATCACGTGAAGGCCCCAGGGAAGGACTTGGGGGGCCACAGCAAAAGGGGGTGATGAACCCTCGCCCCCAGCTTTGACAAAGCCTGAGTCCTCATTCTGTCTGCGAGAAGTCTCCTAATCTCTTGGCTGCCTTACTTCCCCTGCCTGACTTAAGCCTGAAACAATGACAGAGGTGGTGCAGCCCTGTGCTGGAAAGAGCAGGTTCCCTAGGGTGATCAGGCCTGAGAAAGAATACATAAACTCCTATGAAACCTGCTTTGCTAAGAATGCTCTCAATTAAATGATAAGGGCCCGAGCAGGAAATGAGTTTGTTTCCCAAAGTTTTGTAGCCCTTTAGCTAACAGGCCCTGACTCAGAATAGGCCCTCATAGTTCTTTGTATGCTATTTATTGTTTGATTCTTACTTCCTGACAATGATTAATGAACTTTACCTGTATTCTTGTTCAAACTGAAACCCAATAAAAGCTTGTCAGGGCCAGGGTCAGCAAGGGTCCCTTGAGGGAGTAGCCACACCATCTCTTTTCCTCCACAGGACTTGGTAGTCCATTTGAATTTGTCTCATGTCTCATCCATAATGTCAATTGACTTTTAGAATCCACACCTTAGTGTTTTTGTCTTAGAAACATGTTAATTACCATAATTGTTTTGTTTTGTTTGTTTTGAACCTGAACAGTTTTTTCATTGATGAATCAATTGCAAAGGAATGTGGTGGACAGTGTCTATGATCCTTCTACAGCCATAGGACAGTAGCTTGATTGCCTCTTGGGTGGTTATGGTTCTGTTCAATGGCTGACATAAAGTAAACAAGTGACATTGCTTCCTCATGGCAGAAGACTGAGTCATCATCACATATATCAGTGGTGTTCTGCTTTGTGGCTATTCAGATATCATGTGTACCGTGGCATCATTTCCTTTGGTTTCTTTTTTTTAATTGTTGCTCAATTATAGTTGTCTCCATTTCCCCCCCATTACTCTCCCTTGCCCTACCCACCCCCCACCTTTCACATTTAATCCTCCCCCCTTGTCTTTTTTTAAATATGTTTTATTGATTATGCTATTACAGTTGTGCCATTTTTTTCTCCCCTTAATTCCCCTCTGCCCCACACCCTCCCACCACCATTTTCCCACTTTAGTCCATGTCCATATGTCATACATATAAGTTCTTTGGCTTCTCCATTTCCTATACTATTCTTAACTTTCCTCTGTCTATTTTGTATCAACCATTTGTGCTTTTTATTCCCTTTTCCCCCATTCTCCTCCCTTCTGCTGCCCACTGTTAACCCTCCATGCGATCTCTATTTCTGTGATTCTATTCCCATTCTAGTTATTTGCTTAGTTCATTTTTGTTTTTTAAGGTTCAATTGTTGATAATTGTGAGTTTATTGCCATTTTACTTTTAATAGTTTTGAAACTATTCTTCTTTATTTTAGATAAGTCCCTTTACCATTTCATATAATAAGAGCTTGGTGATGATGAACTCCTTGAACTTGACCTTATCTGAGAAGCACTTTCTCTGCCCTTCCATTCTAAATGATGGCTTCACTAGATAGAGTCATCTTGGATGTAGGTCCTTGCCTTTCATGACTTCAAATACTTCTTGATGCTGAAAATCCTTCCTGGTTAAACTTACATCATACTGTGTCAAGAGTGATAACCAGTCTTAAACATATTTGGGATATATAACTTTATTAAAGAAGAATTTTTTAAGGAAGCAGATGCTGATGCTTTCTTATATACTGTTGTCCTTAATATTCCTATGGTCTTACTAAGAGAAAGCTTTGCTATGCCAAATAAAGTGATGCTTTATTGTAACTAGATCCCAAAGGAGATTTAATCTCAATAAAGTTTATGACATACTAGCATCAAGGAGAGAGAGAAAACAAGCCCTCAGGGAACTATCACTTACATCTTAGTATACCTGAGCTCCTAGGCAGCATTTCAGCCAATGGAAGACATAACAAATTGCCAATCATTTGGAATATTTGGTGTCTGCAATGATTCTTTCTCTTTTTATCTGTGTTGCACTTAGGTTAGGAACACTAGACTCTTATAATAGGGGAAAGTGGTACTGAATTCTTACCAGACAGCGTAATGTGATGGAAAAAGTCTAGACTATGCCATCAGGGAGACATGACTATGCCACTTTTTTCTATTTATGATATTAGTCAAGTCATTTCATTTCCCCAAGTCTTCTTCTTTACCCATAAAATGGAGATAATAACTCCTACTGCACTGTGCTTACATGTGGATAAAATGAGCAAGAATGCAAATTGCCCTATGTGGTAGGCAGGTGCTATTATCTCATACTCACCTCAGTACTTTCTTAACATTCATGCTGGTTAGACTGTCACACCCTGACACATCACTTAGAAAATTGCCCACTTAGAGAGTCCATATGACGTCTTTTGGTCATGCTATCATTTTATCCAACTGACTTTTTTTCCTTCTCACACTGTTTTGCTACTTTGGTCCCTAAAAGAGAAGAGAGGCTGGCAGTGATTTGCATTTAACTGATGATTTCTTGATCAATAAATGAACATTTATGGAAATAAATGTTTCCTTCCATGCCTTCTGAAGAGGATCAAGAGCTACTTCATTCAATAAAGTAGATTAACTTATGGTTCTTATGCCAGGTACCCAAATCCTTGCCTTGCATCTTCAGTCTCCAGAGAAAAGAGGACTGAATCTAGTGAGGAAAATTATGTATTTACAACTTCCTGATCTCTTCTTAGAAATAATCAAAATTTTGTTTTCCCAATGTGCAATTGGAAAATTCTTCTGAACAAAGGAATTATTTGTTTATTTTCTAAGTGAAGACAGAACACACAATCATCATGCTGCTTACCTTTTAGAATGGTTCTTTTTACAAAGCTTTACAGGTCCCTTGCTGGAGGGGAAAGAGTGCTTTCTCAACTTTCACCAAGGTTTGTATAGCAACTGGTTGTGGGATAATATTTTTTAAAACCCCCATGCCAGGTGGATCGAGTTAAAGATATACTAAGTCTGGACTTCTAATATCCTCCCTTTAAACTTTATAATCAGCTATATATTTTGTTGGATTACATTGTAGCTCCTCTTTTATAAAATAGTTGTATTTTTTAAATTTCTTGGGCAAATTAATCTTGGGAAATGTTGGAGCACCAAATTAAGCCTGAAATAAATGCACATTAAAATTTTAAGATGAAAAGAATAGTAAAAAAAAATATATATATACACACATATACTTTATATATAAAAGAATAGTAAAGTACATATATATATACTTTATATAACATACAAAGTATATAAAGTATATATATACTTTATATATAAACATGTATAGTATATATGTATATGTTTATACATGTTTATATATAAAATATATATAATATGAATTATATTATATATACTTTATATATGTGTTTATATATAAAGTATAATATACTTTATATAGACATTATAATATACTTTATATAGATATACTTTATATATGTTTATATATTTTTATACTTTATGTAGATATACTTTATAGATGTAAAGTATATCTATATAAAGTATAAATATATGTACTAAAGTATATATATGAAGTGTGCATATATACTAGAGTATATATATAAAGTATATATATATACACTTTACTCTTCTTTTATAAATAGTTTAGAAACTATTTGTAGTTCCAAAACTATTATAATAAATGTGGACAAAATTGAATGTGGAAAAATAATCACAATCAAGCTTAAACAAAGCGAGGGGATTGTTTTTATAGTAGAACAAAAAGAAGGCACTAAATAAAATTCTACAAGTGAATTCCAAAATATAAATAATCCCAGTTTATGTAAATGTACTTAATCTTTCAGTTAAAAGATAAAGATATAATAGACAGAAAATCCTGTGATTTTCTATTTTCAAGAGAAAAACCTAAAACTTGGACATGTTGCCTGTATAGGCACAAAATGATATATGAAGAAAATATAAACTAGAATTGAGCTAGTGTAACCTTACTAATGGTAGATACTACAAACTTTACAACAAAATTCATTACTATACAACAAGTTGCAGCATAGTGATAAAACTTTGAATTAACTGGAAAGAAAAGATATACTCATTATAAAATTGTGTAAGTAATGAACAATTTTAAAACAATAAATTTGACCACTTAGTGAAATGTTGACATTCTTAGAAAGTGGGTCATCAAAATTTACTCAAGAAAAAAACCTGAATTGTCCTATATTGTTTAAAGGAATGCATTAATAATTGAAAAACTTCTCACTAATAAAACCCCAGTCCAGACAGTGTGCTGATGAGTTGTCATCTGGTAGTGAAAGACTACATAATTCCAATCTTACACAAATACTCTCAGAAATAGAAAAAGAAGGTTTACTCTAGGTATCTTTATAAAGTTACTCTTGGTACTAAAAATAAACAAGGGAAATGTAAGAAAAGAAAATTGCAGGCCAGTCTCATGCATGAAAGTACAAGCAAACTTTAAACAGAACTTAATTGTTCTTTTCTCAAAACTTAATTGTTTTGAAATATAAGGTTGATTCAACATTAAAAAATTAGTTCCCCATGTTAACAGATTAAGGGAGAAAATAATATAATCCTTTTAGTAAATGAATAAAAAGCCCTTGATGAAAATCAACATATATGTTAAAACTTAAAATACTTGGAATGTATTTCCTGATCTAATAAAATATGTCTGTAATACCTTGGTGCAAACATATTCAATGATAAAACATTAAATATATTTCCTCTAAAATGAGGAACTTAATAAACATGTTTTCTACTAATATTCTACTAATATATTGTTAGTCTTAGCCAGCAATATAATGTATGAAAACAAAATAAAAGTTATAAAAATTAGAAAGGAAAAACAAAAGTATAATTTTTCAGAGATGATATATATTTTATAGAATACCCAACAAAATCTACAAGTGAGTTAATAATAAAAGTGTGTCAGATATGAAATTAAAAATTAAGTTAATTTTATTTTTATCTACTAACCATAAATAGAAAGTTTTAAGTTAAAAGTAAAAATGTTTTACTTTAAAAATAAGAAAGTTAAGGATAACTCTAATGAAAAATGTTAACACTTTATAAAAATATTAAAATGACTTAAAAAATGAAAATTATTAAAGTAAATGTTTAATGAATAGTAAAATAATACCATAAGGATATTGTTTCTACCCAAAAGGGATTTTCTGAAACTTAACAGGGTGATTTTAAAATTTACAGAGAGGTGTAAAGGGCCAAGAATCCCTGAAGACAAAGGGCAAGGAAGGGGTTGGGTGGGGATCTTGCCAAGTGAAACAGTGATACTTATAAAACCACAGTGATTTAGTCAGTGTGGTATCAACATTGGAGTGGATAAACCTACCCATTGGACAGAACAAAGAACCCAGAAACAAACCCATCAGTTTAGAAATGATCTACCACAGATCTGGTATTGCAGATCATGAGGAAAGAAGGATTGCTCAAAAACTGTTCTAAGGGGGAAAATGAAATTGAATTCCCTTTCACATCATACAGAAAATTCAATTCCAGTTTTCAAAAAAATAAAATATGAAAGACTAAAATTTAAAAATACTAAAATAAAAATTTTCTTTTTAGATAATTATAGATTATCATATAGTTATAAGAAGTATTTCAGAGAGATCCCATGTATTCTTTACCCATTTCCCCAATGGTAACATCTTGTAAAACTATCTTACAATATTACAGCCAGGATAGTGACGTCGATGCAGTCAAGATACAGAACAGTTCCATCACAAAAATCCCTCTTGTTGCACATTTTTAGCTGTACACACTGCCTGCTCCTCCACTCTTAGCTCTCCTCTAACCTGAATCCCAACTCTGTTGTCTGTTTCTGGAATATTAATATTTTAAAAATGTTAGTAAAGAGAGAGAACCCAAATAAATAAATTCAGATTGAAAGAAAAGCAAAAACTGACACCACAGAAATAAAAAGTTTAGAAGAAAATATTATGAACAATGATATGCCAACCAATTAGACAATCTGGAGGAAATGTATAAATTACTAGAAATGTACAATCTTCCAAAACTGAATCAAGAAGAAAGACAAAATGTGAGTAGACCAATCACAACTAATGAAACAGTTGTAATAATAATAAAAAAAACTCTAAGCAAACAAAGTCCTGGACCAATGTCTTCTCAGGTGGATTTTACCAAACATTCAAAGAAGAACTAACCTCTATCTTTCTTAAACTATTCCAGAAAATTCAGAGGTGGGAAGACTCTCAAGCTTATTTGACAAGGCCAGCTTTCTCCTAATTCCAAAACTAGATAAGAACATTACAAGGAAAGAAAAGTATAAGCTAATATCCCTGATTAACATAAGTGCAGAAATCCTCAACACAATATTAGGAATCCAACTTCAGCAATATGTTTAAAAGATCATACATCATAATTAAGTGGGATTTCTTCCAGAGATGCAAGGTTGGTATAATATCTGCAAATCAATTAACGTGATACACCACATAAACAAAATGAAGGATAAATATATTACCATATCAATTAAATGCAGAAATAGAATCTGACAAAATCCAGCACCCATTTATGATAAAAACTCTCAGGCAAGTGGGAATAAGGGTTAACATACATCAACATAATAAAGGCCACATGTGACAAACCCAGAGATAACATCATACTCAATGTGAAAAAACTAAAAGTGCTTTTCCTGAAGATCAGGAACAAGAAGACAGGGATGTCCGATTTCACCACTCTTACTTAACACAGTACTGGAAGTTCTAACTACAGCAATCCAACCAGAAAAAAAAAATAAATTAAGGAAAAGGGAAGGAAAAGATATCCAAATTGGAATGAAGGAAGTAAAACTGTCCTTGTTTGCAGATGACAAGATACTGTACATAGAGAACCCTAAAGAGTCCACCAAAAAACTATAGAGCTGATAAAGAAATTCAGAAAAGTAGCAGGATACAAAATAAATTTTCAGAAATCAGTTGCATTTTTACACCAGTTATGAATGATCAGAAATGGAAACAAAAAAACAATTCTTTTTACAACTGAATCAAAATAATACCTAGGAATAAATTTAACTGAGGAAGTAATAGACCTGTATTTGGAAAATTACAGAATACAGAAGAAAAAAATAGAAAAATATACAAGTAAATGGAAGCATAGACCATGCTCATGGGTAAAAAGAATTAATATTATTAAAATGTCCATACTGCCCTGGTTGGTGTGGCTCAGTTGGTTGGAATGTCATCTCATGGACTGAATCGGAAGGTTGTGGGTTTGGTTTCTGGTCAGGGAGCAAAGAAGAGGCAACAGATCAATATTTCTCTCTCACATTGATGTGTTTCTCCCTCTCCCCACCCCTTTTTTCTTACAGAATAATTAAAAAAAAAGTACATGGGAGAGTATAAAAGAAATGTCCATATTACCAAAAGCAATGTATAGATTCAACACAAAGTTTCTCAGAATACCAATGTTGCATTTCACAGAACTAGAACTGATAGTCCAAAAACCTCATATGGGACCACAAAGCCTCTCAGTAGCCACAGCAATCTTCAGAAAGGAAAACAAAGTTAGAGGAATCACACTGCCTGATATCAGACCATGCTATAAGTCCATAGTAATCAAAACAGCATGATACTGACATAAGAACAGATATGTACATCAATGGAACACAATAGAGAGCCCAGAAATATACCCACAGCTACATGGTCAATTAATATTTGACAAAGGAAGCAAGAACATATAATGGGGTAAAGACACTCTGTTCAATAAATAGTATTGGTAAAATCAACACATACATGTGAAAAAAGAAACCTCTTATACTATGTACAAGAATAAACTCTAAATGGGTTAAATACTTAAATGTAAGACTCATAACCATAAAACTCCTAGACAAAAACATAGGATGTAAAATCTGCCATTTATCTTAGCAAATTTTTTTTGCCTCCGGCCAGGGAAACAAAAGAAAAAATAAACCAATGGGACTACATCAAACTAAAAATGTTTTTGCATAGCAAAGAAAACCAGCAAAACAAAAAGACAACCTACTGAATAGGAGAATATATTCACCAATGATACAACTGACAAGAAGTTAATATCCAAAATTTATAAATAAATCATACTACACTACACTGAAAAAAAACCCAATCAAATTAAAAACTATGTAATGGGGAAAATAGTGGAAGGGTCATCAAGGAGCACGTATAAAGGACATATGGACAAAGCCAAAGGGGGTAGGATCGAAGGTGGGAGGCAGGGATGGGCAGAGTTCGGGAATTGTTGGGGGGAAAGTGAGGCAACTGTACTTGAAAAACAATAAAAAATATATAAAATAAAATGGGCAAAGGACCTAAATAAACACCTCTCCAAAGAGGACATACATATGGCCAATAGTCATATGAAAAGATGATGAACATTACTAATCATCAGAGAAATGAAAATTAAAACCACAATGAGATATCATCTCACACCTGTCAGAATGAGTATTTTCAATAAGTCTACAAGTAACAAATGTTGACAAGAACATGGAGAAAAGGGAACCCTCGTGCATTGTTTGTGGGAATGCAGACTAGTGTAGCCACTGTGGAAAATAGTATGGAAGTTCCTCAAAATATTAAAAACAGACCTGCCTTATGTCCCAGTGATTTCACTTCTGAGTATCTATATCTAGAGGTCCAAAAGCATTACTTTCAATACCCAAGATATACAAGCAACACAAGTGCACATCCATAGATGACCAGATTTAAAAAAAATGGTTGTATATGCATACAGTGGAATATTACTTGGACAAAAAAAGAATGAACTCTTACCATTTGCAACAACACAGATGGACCTACAGGATATATACTAAGTAAAGTAAGTCAGTCAGAGAGAGACAAATACCATATGATTTTACTTATATGTGAAATCTAGAGAAGAAAATAAATGAATAAAATTTAAACAGATTTTTAGACACAGAATGATGGCTGCAAAGATGAGGAGTTTTGGGGACTGGGTGAAATATGAAGGGAATAAGAAGTACAAATTGGTAGTCACAAAGTTAAGAAGTACAATTGGGGGATGTAAAGTACAACAGGGAATATAGTCAATAATATTGTAATAATTATGTAAAGTGGCAAATGGATACTGGAAATATATGGGTGACCACATTGTAAAGTATGTGATTGTCTAATCACTGTGCTGTATATCTGAAACTAATACAAAATAATATTCAATGTAAACTGTAATTGAAAATAGAAAAGTTCTTTTCAAAAAATGAATGCTATTAAGTAGAATCATACACTGTGTAACCTTTTGGGATTGAATTTCTTTTTTACACTTAGCATAATCCCCTCAATATTGAAGTTGTTGTATGAATCAATACTTTGTTCTTTTTTGTTATCTAGGAGTGTTCTATAATACGGATGTATCACAGTTGACTTAATGATTTACCAGTTGAAGGACATCTATGTTATTTTTAATTTTTGGCTAACACAAATAAAGCTGCTGTGAATATTCACCGCAGGCTTTTATGAACATAAATTTTCATTTATCTGGAATAAATGCTCAAGGGTGCAACTCCTGGGTTATTTGCAGATATGTGTTTAGTTGTTGTTGTTGTTTAAGAAACTGCCAAACTGTTTTCCATAGTGGCTGTATCATTCTCCACTCTAACTAGAAATACGTGTGTGATCCAGTTTCTTTTTCCCAGTATTTTATGTCTTAAAAAATTTAGCCACTCTGATAGGTGTATACTAATATCTGGTTATGCTTTTAATTTGTATTTCATCAATTGTTAATGACATTGAATTCTTTTCATGTGCTTATTTGTCATCTTTATATCTTCTTTGGTGAGATGTCTGTTTATGTCTTTCTGCTATATTTTAATTGGGTTGTTTGTATTTTTACTGGTTAGTTGTAACACTTCTTTACATGTATATTGGATACTGATCTTTTGTCAGATATATTGCTTGCAAATATTTCTCCCAGTATGTAGTTCTTTCTTTTTCTTAATATGAGCTTGTGCAGGGCAATCTCCAAGATTATTCCTAAGATTTTATAATTTTAAACTTATATGTTAAAGTCCATAATACATTTTAATTTTTGTATAAGATATGAAATTTAGGTTCAGGATTTTTTAATTCTATTTTTCACAATTATTCCAATACTATTTACTGAACAATTTATTATTCCTCTATTGTATTTACACTTTTGTCAGCAAATAGTTAGGCATATCTGTGTGGCTGTATTTCTGAATTCTCTATTCTGTTCCATTGATTTATGTGGCCAACTCTCTATCAATACATCTCTTAGAATCCATATAATATATTTTCATAGCAGGTAGACAGATTCTCTTTCACTTTATTCTTATTTTCAAGATTGTTTAAGCAATTCTGAGGCCTGTATCTTTCCATGTGCATTTTAGAATAAGCTTTGTTCGTGTCTACAAAAACGTTGCTGGGATTTTGGTAAGAAGCCCATTAAACATATGGATAAATGAAGGAGAATTGACATCTTTGATATGTTGACTCTTCAAATCTAAGAACATGGTATGCTTCTTCATTATTTAGGTCCTCTTTGATTGCTTGCATCAGCATTTTGCAATATCCAACGTACAGAATCTATACATGTGTTGATAAGTGTATATCTAAGTACTTTATTTTCTTTTGAGTGACTGTTAATGATATTGTATTTTTAATTTTGGGTTCCTTTATATTCATTGTTGGTAAACAAATGTGACTGATTTTTGTGTGTTGATCTTGTACCTGTGACCTTACAAACTCATTTGTTTTAGAAGTATTTTCTATGCAGACAGTCATGTCATCTGTATGATTTCTTCCTTTAAAATTTTCTTCCTTTTGTTATATTTCTTTCTTGCATTTTAACTTACTTATCATTTTATTCCATCCTTTCCCATCTGTATGCTTTTGTGAAAATTATGTCTCTCTTTCTCAATATATTGTAGTTGCTGAAACTTCTAGTAATACGTTGCATAAGAGTGGTGAAAGCAGATACCCTTGCCTTGTTATCAATCTTAAAACAAATGTGTTCAGTCTTTTATTATTAAGTATAATGTTACCTTTAGGGTAATTCTCTAAATCACTAACTCACTGTGAGCTTTTATTATAAATGGGCCAATGTTAAAGCTTTTATAAGATAATTTGGAAATATCTTTATCACCTAGAGTAGGGAAAATTTTTTAAATATGTCATAAAAAGTATAGCCATGCCCTGGCTGATGTAGCTCAGTAGATTGAGTGTGCACCTGTGAACCAAAGGGTCACTGGTTCAGTTCCTAGTCAGGACACATGCGTGGGTTGCGGGCCAGGTCCCCAGTAGGGGAGTGCAAGAGGCAACCACACATTGATGTTTCATTCTCTCTTTTTCTCCTTCCCTTCCCCTCTCTCTAAAAATAAAAAAAAAAAGTATAGCCAAAAAGGAAAAACTCAATAAATATGAGACTGCTGAAATTAAAAACATTTATTTACCAAAACACCACAAAGTAAGAAATAAATATAACCATAATATTCCAATTTATGTTTCAATGAAAGATGTATAACCAGAATATGCAAAGAACTTTGAGGAATCAATAAGAAAAAGTAATTAAACTAATAGAAAAACAAATGCTTGAACAAGCAACTCACTGAAGAGGAAATAGAAATGGCTACACTAAGCAAGGAAAATAGACTCAACTGTTTGGTAACCAAGAAATTGCAAATTAAAACTTAAATAAGTGACCATTTCACAGTAATTATAATATATTGACCAAACCTGAACACTCAAATATTGTATTCATTATTGGTGGGAATGGGTAAACCATTCATAAAAATAATTTGCCATTACCTAACAAGTTGAAGTTGAATACATGTACCCTGAAACTTAGCTGTTCTAGTTCTAAATATATGCCCAAAGGAATTATTGCACAAAGAGATGGGTTAATAGCAGCATTGCTTGTCACAGTAGAATAACTGAAAATAACATAAGAGTGGTTTAATAAATTGACATGTTTATATAATGGCACACTTTACATTAATGGCCATAATTGGCCCATGGCCACAAGCTCCAAAGTAGGGGTATTATACAATGTTAAGAGAAAAAGTAACTCTGCCCTGGCCATAGTGGTTTAGTTGGTTGTAGCATCATTCCACAAAGCAAAAGGTTGTTGGTTTGATTCCCTGTCAGAGCACATGCCTGGGTTGCAGGCTCAGTCCCTGTCGGTGTGTGTAGGAGAAACAACCAATAAATGTTTCTCACATCAATGTTTTTCCCCTTCTCTCCCCATCCTCTTCCTCCCCTTCTCTCCCCATGCATCTTTCTTCCCCTCTCTCTAAAAACAAAACAAAAATATTAAATTTAAAAAATGAAAGGGAAAAAGAAACAGTGGAATTACATACTCATGATTTTTCACTGATATAAATGTTACAAATGGGTGAAAGCAAGCACTAAATTGTTAGAGGTATATACATGCAGTGTATAAATATGAAAAAAGTAAGGATATGGTAAAAATATTCAGGAGAGTGATTTTTTAGTTCTGGAGGGGAAGGTATTGGGGCAAACTTGGAGTTTTAAACATTTTGGTAGAATTTCTCAAGTTGAGTGTTGGGCCCGTGGGTGTTCATTTTACTAGTATTCATTAAATTATGCATTTATGTTATCATATCTCTTTAAATAATTAATATTCACATTTTTAATAAGAGAAAATAGGGGAAAGAACTGTGTCATGTGTATTAGCAACAAAATAAATTTAAATTTCAGTAATTATTTTTAAAGAAATTAGAAACCCCAAAATATAGCATTTAAATCTGATCTCCATTATCTCAACGAAGAGCTTACATGTGATTTTTTTCATGAATTTATGTTATTTTGCATTTTTATGATCATAGTTTTCAGAAACAGTTGAATTAGCTTTTAACATTTGAATCATAATTTATGCCTTTAGAGATATAACTTTGTAAATATTATCCCAGGGTTATTTTTCTATTAAGCTAAAGAAGTGACTAAATTGATGAAATGAATAATAAAATGAATGAGATTGATTGCTTCAGTGCTTTTTTGCTTTTGAAGATATTAATTCATATTTTGGAAATAGTTTTCAGAGTTTTCCCAATAAAGAAGAATGCTATGATTATTTTCTTCAACTATGGCATATTCACTTTACATGTATAATGCATTTGCTCACTGTTTCTGCTGAATTTATAGGTCACCCTTTCTGACTTTTCTTCACTGTAAGTGGCCATGATCCTTGCAAAGCCTCTAAGCATGACTTATAGAGTGTCTTCAGATGTGTACAATAGATCTGGGACAAATTCAAGATCACCTGGGAGAAGCTTTAGATAGAATACTGAGGGAATTGCTAGGCAACACTGGAACATAACAAAGTTTCTAAAGGTGAACATATTTTGGAAGCCCAGTAAAACAGCTTTATGTCTAGAGAACTCTAAGTATTTATTAAAAGGGTAAAATAACAGCCCCTCCCCCTGAGCTGGGGTATTTAGGGGGCTGGGTAATAATGGTGAAGGGATTAAGAAGTACAAATTAGTAGTTACAGAGTAGTCACAGAGGTGTAGATTACAGCATAGGGAACATAGTCAATAATATTGTAATAACTATGTACGGGGCTTGGTGGGTACTTGAAATATCAAGAGGGACCACTGTGTAAAGTACATGATTGTTTAACCACTATGCTGTACACCCGAAACTAATACGGAATAATATTGAATGCAAACTATAATTGAAAAATAAATAAAAGAGTAAAGCAGAGAACACTTTCTAATTCCCCTCCATAAATTAATGAAACTGAAAGGAGCCACTTCCTTCTTAGTCAATTCAATTTAATAAATAAATTAATAAACAAATAAATAAATAAACACACTGAATTCAATAAATTCAATAAAATACTATTGAGCATCTACCAGAGAGTGCCAAATAATGTTCAAGGCACTGGGGATATAGCACCGAACTAAATATACATTATGTAACAAAAACAGACTTGTGAACACCGTTTAATTCAAAGTCTCCCTTACAGGACTGTGTAAGGTTCTTCAGGGCAAGGACCTTGCTTGTTCTATGACCCAATTTTAACTCAGTACTCAACAATGCTTGGCACTAGTAATAAAGGATACTTACTATTAATTGCTCACCATTACTGTTGATAGATTTCACATATGTTTGTTGCATGAATGAATGTGCCCCAAAGCCACACAGCTGGACGAGGTGGAGCCGGAGTTTGAACCCCGTCTTTGGATAGTGGTGAAAACAGTTGCCATGCACAGGCCCTGCACTGAGGGCTTTGCCATCATCATCTCACTAGCCCTTAGACACTCTTGAGAAAGAGATAGTATTATTCCCGTTTCATTGATGAGGGTTCTGAGCCTCAGATACTTAATTGCCTTGCCCAAGGGCACCCACTGGATCTGTGCCCTCCAGATCTAAGCCTGTCAAGGACCCGAGTCCCTTCTCTTTCACAGCCTTTGTGTCTGTGGTAGCCAGAATATCTAGCTACCTTAGAGGGAAAGGTTCAGTGTATTAACTGATTGGGCCTCAAGATACCAAGCAGTACAAGCAGTTCATTTGATTGATTTTCTTTCTTCAATGAATTTACTAATTTGTTTCACAAAACTGACCACATCAGCTAGTTGTGTTAATGGTAAATCAAATTATGCTTGTTCATTTTTTCCTTTTACTAAGTCCTCAAGTGTCAGGAATCTGGCAGCCACTCATTAATTGTGAAATCCTGGGCAAGTGCTTGACCTCTTTGGGTTTCCCTCACTTCGTCAGTAGAAATGCAGATTATAGTAATTTCTACCTAGTTTAGCTAATGAGAAGATTAAATGGAGATAGCTCTTTAGCTCCTAATTCAATGCCTGATCCTAAGGAGTTTTGATTAGCAATGCCTGCTATTTTGTTTATCAGTGTAATTGCTAACTGTAATGTTCTATTTCACTATCATTTTTGTTCTAAGACTTTATTTGCCTCCTTGACCTACATCCTTCAACTTCTATTGGAGACAGGCAGAATTACTTACTTGTTCCTTATTGGAAATTGTGGAGTTTAAATTATGTCTTACAAATGGGCTCAGGTCTCTTACTCCCTACTGTTTCTTCTAATTGCATGCACTTTGAATGAAGTTCATTTGTCTTATTACCAGCCCTTTCATATCATCTAGCACATAGATGCTCCGTGATGTTTGTTAAATTGAATCAATAGATCATGTGTTTATTCATGGTGAATGGATAGATCAGTTCTCTGTTGTGAATCTGAAGTTAATGTCATTTATGGTATTCCATTGATTTTCTTTTACTGAATTTATTGGGGTGACATTGCTTCACAAAATCATCCAAGTTTCAAGTGTGCAACTCAACATCGTGTGCATACTGCATCACGCATCTGTTGCCCAAAGTCAAGTCTTTTTCTCTTCCTATTTATTCCCCCTTTGACCACCTCCACCTATGCCACCCACCTTCCCTCTGGCTCTCACCACACTGTTGTCTGTATCCATGTGTAATATGTGTGTGTATATATAAATTTGATATGCTTTTTACACGTATCATTGTATATGTCATTTAATGCTGGCCCTCTTATCAGTCTCTTTTCATTTGAATATGCCTTGCTACTTATATTCTTGACCTAGATCTCTTGCTTTCTGTGAAGATTTTTGCTGCCTATATAGTGGTATTTTTATTTTATTTTTTACAGTTTTTTTTTCTTGCTAGTGCTATATTATGGACTTTTTTCCTGCCATTCCTGCCATAGGACATTATGAAAAGACTGCCTTACTTTCACTTAAACTTTTATTTCCCACATCATTTGAAGGTATACATTTACCTCTGTTCCCCATCATTAATACATTACCATTTGACTCTATCATTAGGCTGTCAATCTGTAAAATTCTTGAAGAAGAAAGAGAGGCCTTATTTTAAATAGGTCTGATACTTAACTGAAGATGTTGGTGCACTGTCTAAAATTCTATTTTTGTCAAGAAAATGCTTTTGAAATTTTAAGAAGTGAAAATTAGAAAAGCTACAAAACCAGGGAAGATTTAGGGAAAAGAAAAATAAATAAAAGGAGGACAAAATCTACTACAAAATTCTAGAGAAGATCCTTGCCTTATTTCAAAATAATTAAATATGTCATGAAGAGTATCCTGAATGGCCAGACATGGCCATTCTAGGCATGAAATTCTCCCTGTGGGAAAACGGTTGTTGAAGGTCCTAAGCCAGAGTTCTATTTTACTGCTAGGGAAAAATGAAACACTATTGAATGTGAATTTCTAGGTTAAAGGTACTACAGATTGGGGTTTTGAGCCTGGATATAAAAAGGAAAAGGAACACTTAATAACCATTCCCAAAGCAATGTTATATAAATGTTGGTAAGTGCCAGTTTCTCCATTTCCAGTAAAGTTAAGATGAGAAAATATGCCTCAAGGGCAGTAGGAGAGACTTACGTTAAAATTTGGAGAGACTATCTGGTCTCTAAGATCCTCAAATATGTTACTAAGCAGAGCAGGACTTACCCCACAAAAAAGGCTGGAGAGTTTTCCAAGATTCTGTGTCATTAGGCAGGGTTTCCAGGGGCAGCACTGCCATAACTTCAGCTGTTCTCTGAGATAATCTGACCCGATTCCTGAAGAAACTATGGAATTTTATCAACTTCAGACTTTACATTAAAAAATGGGTGGCAGCCAAACAAAGGAACGAGGTAGTTCTTTCTGAAAACAGGGGCTCTGACTATCCCATTTACCATGTAACTGTACAAATGCTATAGCAAATGAGAAACTGCAGTTAGCTTTCTTTGCCAGTCAGGGAAAGAATTATATATCTGCTTAAAACAGGATGATTTTCAATGCAGAGGAATTGATAAGTATAGAAAACAAAGTTTCATATTGGGGATCACATATATAGACAGCAAAGCGGGTAGGTCTGGAGGAAGTACACTCCTTAGGCTGCTTCCACGAAAAACTTCAATCAACTGCTAGCTTTTGTTTCACAAAACTTTGACATATGTCCCTTGACCTTTACCAACTACCCTTTCACGTTTGACACTTAACGTTTGCTACATAATTACAATTCACATTAATTAATTTCAACACTATCAGTTAAGTTATATTTAGCTAAGAACACTCACTTTTGTCTTTTGTGAGTAGCAGTGCAGTATTATTACAAAGAGGTAGTCAGGAGGGCAACAGAGATAGAAGAATGATTCAGTGTGCAGATAATTGTTTCGAGTGAAATTTAGCTTGGTATTTTTGTTCCTGTCCTCAGTAGAACTGAGATTTAGCACCTCACATTGGCATTTAGCCCCCACCCCCACATAGGAGGAGGCAGTGCTGGGCGGGCGCTGAGAATGAGCCACACCAGAATTAAATTATAGCACAGTTCTAACACTGGCAAGAATTTTCGCTGGCCAGCTCTTGGGTGCAAAGCTGGTGATTCCAAAAGAGAGGCAAGGCATCCCTAGAAAGGATCTCCATCTGGTGTGGCATCACTCTCAATGAGGGGAGCTAACATGGTTGTTGTTTAAAGAGCACATCATCTACAAAGTGGTGACCATTTCCCACCCCAAATAGTGGGAACCAGAATATTTATTCATAGAAGAGCTGTAGTCCTAACCTTATAAAGTTACTCATGAGATTGTCTTTTCTGTGAATTATTCCATAATGGGACCAGAAGGCTCACTAGAAACAGATAAAATCCAAAATATTTGACCTCTTTCCCTGAGTTTTCCAAGTGAGAAAACATTTTTATTAGTTTATGTATTACATGCTCTTTTGCTTTGTGAAAATATTGTATAAGAGTATGGATATGCAAATTTTACTTTCACCTGAAGCTCAAAATACTGGAGAACCATTATTACAATCTGCCATTCTTTGGGATGTTAGCATGAAATTATGGTCCACTAGTTTACTGTGCCACTGAAATACTTCCATCTTTTAGATCCATGTACAGAACAGGAAGAGAGACGCTCTCCATTGGTAGATATTGCAGGTGAAACACAGTGCAAACTACCCATATATAGCTCACTGAAGATACAGTAATAGTAAATTGAATTTTTTTTTAATTTTTGAAATGGTATACCCAGGTAGCCTCCAGCTGTTAAAAAGCAAGCAAAAGAAAACAATTTTGTAGCATTTTTATTTATGGGATTATAGAACATTTTCCCTCCAGTAATTTAACTTTTATGTGTAGAATCTAACTCCATGCCTTTGTCTCATCCTCTTCCTACAATTGGAGGGCACAAACCCTGGCAGAATTAATTTTCCTGTCCATCCTATAGGAAAAATTACAGCCTCTTATTGCCAAGGATTTGAGTAGCTCTGGTTTGATAGTCAAGTAATTCAGCATCGAGTCACCATTCTGCTGGTTGGGCACTGAAAGATTATTGCGGTCCTAGTAACTGGCCTTGAATCTTAACCGAGAGACCAAGTTTACTTTGAGTCCTTGATGGAACCCCAAATACCTCCTTTGGTCCTCATGCGTGAAACTCTAATCGGCCCTGTAAGATAAGATCTAATGGAGTCCTAGTTATGAAACCTAGTCTTATGATTAAGGTCTTAAGACCACTGAAAACATCTCTGGCTAAAAATTTCCTGCTCAGGCCTCTGACTTGGGCCTACTCTGGGATCCTTGTCAGCTGGCTCTACTCATTGATTTTCACAGCAGCCTTGAATCTGTCCATTTCCAGGAGTCACTGGGCCTTTTGGATACTATGATTTACCTTTCATACTGGACTGACTTCCCACATCTTCCTGAATCAATTGCCAGGAGTGTATGTGCTACCCCAGGGAGGAACTATGTTACAGGCTTGGCTCCTCTTGGCCTGTCCTGCAGTTGACCTTGGCCAAAGCCTGCTAAGAAATAGTATAGAAAGAGGTTAAGCTTTAATATTTAGAGGATCATACATAGATGAAAGGGAAAATCATACCCTATTATTTAGGAGCAAGTAATATTTTCAAGAGTGGGAAAAATTTGAGTCTTCTATTTTTTCTTAGTTTCAGTTGGTATACTATAAAATAGAAATATTATTTTTGTATCAAATATTTACTATTAAAATTTTAAGCATTTTTGTGTTTTTCAGTATGTTTCTTTAATGGAGTGAACTGGTGGCTTTCTGTATATTTTGAGACTGAAGATAATTTTGTTTTGTGATTTGTTTTGCTCTCTGTTTTTATATTTCAAGGTATTGCACAACGGCCTCATTATGGAACTGAAACATCCGACCGCGGGAAACATATCAGTCCCAGGTTTGAACATCTTTATTTTTTTAACATTTTCCTTAAAAATCGTTCGCTATGCTGATTGCTACAGGTAGCTGATGATCCCCCAAACAACTTGTCAAGACGTCCCAAGTTTTCATTTTGGATAAAAGTTGAAATCACATCCACAAGAATGCATGCTGAGGCTACAGAATTGTGTATTTGCTCTAACAAATGTCTGGCTGTCTTGGTGACAACGAAAAGCTCATATTACTCAACTCTATGTTCTGTAATTGTGTATTCACAAAAGTACATTATGTAATTTCCAGCAGTTATGTAACAATAGATGTGTCAAATATGAAATTACATGTGGTTCATATGAGAATGAGAAAGGAAGTTAGGCTCAATGGAGGTGGTGTCCAGTGGAGGTTACTGACTGCTCGGGCCAAGGCATTTTCTTCACAAATTATTTATTTTAGGGTATTTATCTTTGCTTTGTAGATTAAGAAATTAAGTGTTTTCAGTAAACTCAAAATATGTTGAATTCTTGTAATTTGACTCATACTAAACACACTCATGAAAGAATTTTGGCCTCAGCCAAAATGCCAACTTTATGCATCTTGGGGTAGTTCTCTTTTCTTGTAGCCAGAAGTCTAGTGCCTGCCTACTCTCAGAGCACTCAGACTGTAGCAAGAGCTTATGAATAGCCTGCTACCATCCACAGGCTTTACTTCTCTAGTGACTATACTATGACCATTCCTCATATCAGTTGTCTCTACTCTGGGAATTGCTGGAAAAACACTCCATATTCTTGTTCATTATGTCTCTATTTTATGGACTATATACAAACTATACACTTATTCTTTTTCTTTTCTTGTGACAGAGGATAATGAAATTAGTTAGGATATAACTTTGGTCACAATATTCCTGAAACTATATCCTGGTCACCTTGCTTGAAATTTGGGTATTCCCCACACTCCTCAGTCACTGAAGTCAAATGGCATCCATTTACTTTTATAGGTTTCAGGTCTCATTTATTGAATAATTACATTTTTAATCTTATTCTAGGTATATTATAGTTTTAAGATTTCGGATCAGCTTCATAATAATGTCTGAGAATACATCAAAAAATGGCCATTGGCATTTTAAAAAATAAGAGGGAATTATGATAAATAAAACAAATTGAAATAGAAAATTCAAATGCACAGGAGTACAAGGAACACTATATATGAACTGAAGAAGGTTAAGAGCAGGTATAAGCATACCAGACATGGAGATCACATTTTTACATGGAAACGCTGTATCATGTTGAAAGGTTGTGAAAAAAAAACATGTTAATAAAAGCTAAGCAAGTCATCTATTCATTCATATATTGAGCAAATACTGTGTCCCAGGCAATACTTTGGGTCCCTGGAATTAAAAAATAAACCCAATTCCTTGGCCCTTATCACATGGGGCTCGTACTCAAATGGAAAATCAGATGATGAAAGCAATGAACAAATGTGCCCATACCTAAATCATGGTTAGTGCAATGAAGGAGAATAAACAGTGTGTTGTCACAGAGAATAATGGGGGCAGAAGTCACCTATGTTAATTTTGTAGATCAGAGAAAGCCTCTTTGAGAGGTTGGTTTATAAACTGAGAACTGAGGGATCTAATAAAGGAGTCAACATTTGAAGAATAGGGGAAGAGCCGAAGGGCCACATGCGAGAGAACTCTGAGGTAGGAAGGAACTGCGTGCACTTTAATCCAATATGAAAGATGAGGAAAGAAGTCATGAAGCGAGAGTGAAGAGAAAGGTGAGGCCCCACCAAGTGTAGTTGTATTCTAGTTTTAAGCAGGGGAGTGAAATGACACAATTTATAACTTTAAAGCAGGGAGTCAGGTTAGGAAGTTCTCACAGGAGTTCTGGTGATGATTCTTAAATTAGGGTCATGGTAATAAATAGCAAAAAAGAAAAAGAAGTAGTAAAAAATGTAATGATTGAGTTTTCAGTATGAAAAGACTTTAAAGGGCATATTATTCAGTGGTTTCTAACTTTAATTTTTAAATAGTAAACTGACTGTCCATGTGAAATCTCACCATCTAAAACAGATCAAAAAAGAGTTTGCCGCTTGGTAGGTTAGCGCTCCAACTGTTTAGCTTTCTTTTGCTTCTACTGTGCCCTCCAAACACCTCGTTAGAATCGTGGGCCTTGAAGAACAATTCAAGAACTACTGACCTCATTTGATTACACAAGTTTAAATATGAGGTCCAACAGTCATTGATTCTTCAATACATGAGAGAAAAGGGTAAACATTTGAAAATTAATGCAATTGTTTGCATGTTAGTAAGGAAAAAAATAAGTCAGTGGCCAACCTAGAATGAACTCACTAGATGTAATACTCTTGTCAGTCAGATGTGAATTTGTTGACTTTCCTGGTAAACGATTGAACAATCAATATCAGGAAGAGGGAAATATTTTTTCAGATTCCTTCAAGGTGAAAGCATACCCCTTTTTCTCACTTTGATTTATAAGAATATCTGTAAGCTATAGTCACAATAATGCTGTGTAATAAATAACTACAACAATCTCAGTGGCACTCAAACATAACATTCATTTATTCCATGGATGTGGATCCAAGTGGGGGATGGCTGATCTGGGCTGGACATGCCGAGGTGGCTTTTGTTATAAGCTAAGATCTGGTATCTAGTGAGGCTTTGCCCTCACTGTGAGTTAGGCTCAGTTCTGCTCTACATGTCTCTCCTGTTCTTCTCATGGTAATGGCAGGAGAGCAAGACAGTAAGTAGAAACCACAATGCCATTTAAGACCTTCTGCTGAATTATTGGATCCTTCTGCCCTCATCCTATTGGTCAAAAGCAAGTTTTAGACTATATCAGTAGGTGGGGAAATGTCTGTTTCCACGTGAATGTACCAAGTTAAATGGCAAAGATATGGGCATAAGGAGGGATAAATAACTGGGGTGAACAATTCAGTTTACCACAGTAAAATCCTCAAATCTGTAATCTTTTTTATCCTTACTTCTCTTTGGGAATTTTATTTTTGTTGCTTTAATTTCTTTAGAGTTTAAGAATATTTTCTTAACTTTTTTTATTGTTGTTCAAGTACAGTTGTCTCCATTTCCACCCCCAATCCCCACCACCCCAGCAATCCCTACTTCCCACCCTTGATCCTACCCCCTATTTGAAATGTCTATCTTATTGACTTACCTTATATCGTTTCTATAAAATTATCAATATAGGAAGTCTCAGATTTGAAAAAAATGGATGTGTTTAAGTTATTTTTGGAATTAGTATCTGAGTGTCTCTCCAAAGCAGCCTATCTAGACTCCCTATGAAAACAGAGAGACAATTCTGCTTATAGATGTCAGATAAGAAGTTGCTGTTGTTTCCTTTAATTCAGTGTATCCCAGTACGAGGCCACTCAGAATAAGAGATATTAAGTACAAAAAGAATTTATCAATAAATAATTCAAAATTTTCCTGTGTGTTGCCCTTTTCATTGATTTATTTACCTGTGATAGTTTTGCCTTCCTCTGTACGTAATTTTCCCTTTGGAGAGTTCGTGAATGTAGAAATAGCTCAGACTCTCCCACAAAACCTCAGTGCAGTGAATCTGCCAAAACAGGAAGGGTGGGTAGAGTGAAAAGCGATTTTGTGCTACACTAGTTTCTAGTTAGCCAGGGGAGACACATTTTTTAATTCATTAAATGTAGTTCCATAGATTTACATATATATTTGTACCTTCACATTTATGGCAAAAATCCTATTAATGTTACTTCAAACTACTTATTATATTTCCTGTTATTAGTGAACATGTACTGAATTTTTGATACATTGTACTAATTTGCCTGAAACATTTTGTCTTACTAGTTATGTAGTACTACCTGTCTCTTGAAGACTGCAATAATTCTTATGTAATATTGATTGCACCTTTTTAGAGATGTATAAATCCATAGCAGCCCCTCCCATTCTCAGATTAGAGCTCCTGTGTACTCCTAGTTGATCGATGCTTAAAGACATTGGTCAACCAATGTTTAATACACTTTGAACGGGAGTGGGAAATTATTTGCCTATTCAAAATGCTTGTTGGCTACTTAAATAATTATTGTAAGCATTTAGTACATTGTTACAATATTTGCAATGATTACCAATATTAAATAAAGTACAACAAGTATTATGGTCTAAATTACCTCCTTTATTAATTAATATCTATTCCAACATACGTTTTAAATCATTTTCTCCCTCCACTATACAATAAATAATTAAAAAATAAATTTCATTTTCCTATATATATGATATAGTGAAAGCATGTGATATAGCTAATACTCATAAATTATATCTAAATATGAGTTGTAGTTACGATATTCTATTCTTTATTTCATATATTGTCCATGAAACTACTCTCTCATTTGAGCTTTATAGCCTGTTTTACAGTTACATGTAGAAAGAAACTAATACAAATTTATTATTAATGGGGGTATAAATGAGAAAAGGTATCATACTTTTCTTTGCTAGGGTTAAAGATTCTTGCATTTTAAGAATCCCCAATGAAGGAAGTAGCCCTTAGTTTTTGCTCATCATTAGCTTAGTAACAGAAATGTAAGCACCCTGGGCACAATGTACTAATTTGCTCACAATTAACTAATGCATCTTGATCAAGTGCCAAATCTTCAAACACACACTCGCTCACATGCATACCCATACCCACACACAACTAAATTCACTAACCCCATTGTCTTCCATATGCTATATTAAGATCTGGTGATAGAGTTGTACCCAGAACAGGCCCAGCCCCTCAAGGACTTTATAGTTTGCCAGGGGAGGCAGCATTCAGTAAATACAGAAAAGTGGGATGAGTGTTTTAATGGAAAACTGGAGGCTACAGCAGGATGCTCTGAGAGTACAAACCAGGGAGACTCCAGCTAGTGTGTAGAATCAGGAAAGTTTTCCTGAGAAGTGAACTGTAAACAGACAAGTGAACAATGACCAGTTGTCAGCTGAGCCAAACTGGTGTGGGCTAACGGAGCAAAATGAGGAGCCAGAGTGCTAGTGTCTAGAGGAGATGAGAAAGGGCTCAAAGGGAGAAAGGGGGGAGGAGTAGACGCAGAGTTACCCTGGAGAGGCAGCCAGAGGCCAGAAGAATGAGATCTGAAATACAACTAATGATCAACTTAAAAATAAATCAAAATTTAAAGGAAATCTATGCCGAGGGCTCTGAGATCCCTATTATCTAGGGGCAAAGGTGAGTCTTGGAAGAAGAGTTTGGGTAAGAACTTCAAACCTGAACAGGCTGAGAGTAACCAGAGGGGAGAGGGGAGGGAATTTCAGGGGAAATAGGGAAGGAGTCACAGGAACAAATATAAAGGACATATGGACAAAAACTAGGGGGGGTGGACATGGGAGGGAGGTGGGGAGCACTGGAGCTGGTGGACTGGGATGGGAGTAAAAGACAGAAAACTGTACTTGAACAAAAACTAAAATTAAAAAAAAAATCAAACCTAATTGGGCAGATGTTCTCATTGATTGAGTTTAGGGATATTTCTAAAAAGCCTCTAAGTTGGTTAAAGATTTTTGTAAAACTCATAGTGTCCTGTGCTTTAAACCGAAATAAATAAAATTTGTCTGTTAATTACTGAAATGAAAAGTAGTTACATTAGAGCTCATGACATAACATTGCTTCAGCAAAAGATTGGCCATTATATAAATATCACCTTATCTGTGACTTTACTGAAAAAGATCTTAACATTAGTTATTACATTACAAAGGACTGCCAGTTTCCACTGATCCATTCACCATTTGCATTTTCTTCTTGAAATACTGCTGGCCTTGGTTTTTAGCCAGGGTGGAACATGCTGTCTTTCCATGTACTGCATAGGGGCCAAAACAGCCTTGGTGCTGAGTTCTAAACTTCAAAGGATATCACTGAAATACATTTGCTGTTAGGTAAGTTCTTTTTCAGATTCCTTCCTGCATTTGAATTGTGGTTATTTGATTCCAGCAGCATTTCTGAGAAGCACTGTAGTATGTCAGCCCTGTGAAGGGGCAGCAAGCAGTCTTCTATGCACAGAAAATTATTTTGAATTGAATTATCCTGGCCTGCTGGTCTCCTGATCTGTGTTTTTCAGAAAGCAGCACCAAGTTATTTTAAATAAAACTTTTTATTAGTATTTTTCCATAGGATTTTAATATTCATATTTGGAACCTGCAACAATTCTTAGCTAGTGGGTGTTGGATGTGGGAACAGTCACCACTATGAATTAATGCAGCTTCAACCAAGGTATTAGATTATTGGTGTTTGTATTTTCAGTAAATTTTTAAGAAGTTAAATGTTCATTATTTGATTATCTGATGTATTTTATGTCTGACTGTTTTGGAACTTTATATAAATGATTATCTGACACACATTTCTTTTGTAAGGTCCTTGGGAGAAAGATGCTGTCATTTTAAATCTAACCAATACCTTCTATACCAACTAAGTACTTAATAGATATTTTCTGGATGATTAAAATAAAAAAAAAAACTTTAGATGAAAAATACTTAAAAAGACAATTTGTGACCATTTTAATCAATATATATATATATTTTTTATGAACAGTTTGGCGACATGGGGGAGCTATCTGACAAGAGATTTATTTTGCTTCTTCAGTTTGTTTCCAAACTGAGGTACGCAAATTAAGTGACTATCTAGTCTCTTGCCTGGTTATGAATCTTCCTCTTCTAGGCTACATGAGGCTTCACCTTGCCCTGTTACTTTTATCTTTTTTTCTTCCCTTTAGGTAGGAAGTTTGATAGTGTTTCTGAAATCACATAGCTTCAAAGTGCACTTACATTTTTATAATGGATAACAGTAACAGGGGAAGCTGTCACAAATCTAATTGGGGGAAAAAAATTAAGAGGAACCAAAGTATCAGTTTATATTCCTATGTATAGTTTAAATATGTGAGTTCTAAGGAGGAATTCTAAGTAAAAGCAATCTGAGACTAAATGGTAGGATAACTTATTTCTTCCAGGTGGAAAAAAATCTTTCAAATGACAACAGGAAGAGTGTAAAGTTTTCATGTTGTGCGTAGGTAGTAGTGCATAATCTGCCTTCTAGAAAGAGTATACTCCCTCAGGGAGCAAGCTAAGCTGTGAAAAAGAGGAAAGAGATGAAAGGAAGTTTCCACAGTCTGTCAACAAAATGAGAGAAAGCTGGCAGGGAAGTAAATTTTCATATAGACTGGCCATAGTACTCCCCAAAGCCCTCAATTATTTTTAACTTTATTAAACACTTAACCCAAGGCAATGTACTGAGAGCTAAATAAATCAGTATATTCTCAGATGATTTGACATTGAGTGCCTGCAGCCTTCTCTGGAAGTTCCATAACAGTAAGGCAGGATCTTACACACCCTTGCCTCCCAGTGAGAAATGAATATCACAACAACTTCCCTTCCCGAGGAGATCTTGGAGGAAACAGGAGGTGTGAATCACATCCCCAGGAATGTCTGTCCCTCGGGAACAGGGAAGTCCTAAGAGCCAAGCTATTGTTACCATCCGTTGATATGACTTAGGGACCTCCATCAACCATGCATATCTATACCATGAGGAAGACATATTTTGTTAGATGCAGGCTTTCATGCTCAGGGAATTCATATTCCTATGAGGTGAGACTGGGAATATGGCCAAGAACTTAGTTGCTCCTCTTCAACATGTCTTCATCAATCTATTTGCTAAGATAAGTAAATCTATCTAATAGACAAGAAAATCTTGTTGCAAATTATTTCTAAGTTATCAATGAAATTCTGGGTCAGAGAGTGATTTTTCACTATTAGGAAGTGACATTTAAACTAATGAATTTTTCTGGGTGAATATTGAGTTGGACTTATACATTGTTTGGAGTATTTTCTCAAATATTAATATACTGAATGATCCTTGAGGTGGGAGTTGTTTGAAATCATCTGAATGAACCAAATTTAGAAATCAAAACAAGATCAAGATAAAAACAAAAGTGAAAAGCCACAGGAAGGGTGGAAGCTTCAATGACAGCAAAGAATTTTTTTGTCATTGTTATTTTGTCTTAGAAGGTGGATCAGAAATTTTCTGGGATTAATTCTTCTGTTCTTGTATTTGCTGCAGCTAACTTTCATTGAGTACCCAAAGTTCTTTTTCTGGATCAAACTTAAGTGCTGATTTTATGATGAATCTTTAGAGAATAAATTAAGTAAATTTAATTAGGCAAGTAGACTGGCTAAAGAAGTAAAATCTGATACCATGTAATAGCTGAATATAATAAATTAAATTATCTTTCACTTTGGACTTCCATGTTATGGTATTAACTTGGATGATCAAGGAGTAACATTATCTTTGCCACCAAGTGGGTTTCAGCCTAGAGTGTTTTTTTATTTCATTGCTGAATTTATTTATGGCTGAAGAAGGGGTCATTTTATTTCCCTCTGAACCAGAAATGGCTTTGCTTTCCTCCAGCATTACCAGGTAGGGACTTTTTTGGTTCACGAAGATATAATAATTAGGCTGAATCCTATAGGAAATTAAAAAATATATATATGAAAAAAATATGGATCCTTAAGATATCAAGATATATTCCTGTTCAGGAGGCTTAGCCAGAAAATATCAATGCAGTGAACCATCTTTTTATTTAAAGGGCTTATGGTTTAATTTATTTAAAGGTTTTATAGGCCCATAGTGCTTTGTTAAAATAGTAAGTGTTAGAGGAGGTGGAGAAATGGTAGCTAAAGCATTAAATTAGAACTTCCAGATATCATAACAAAATCAATGGGTAATGTGCAATATTTCATTTATCATATCGCCTCCAAATCTTAAGCATTTATTTGGCACTGAGCTAGTCTGTGGGGCTCATTGCTTTTCTCTGCAACAGGAGCAAGTCCTATCTTGTGTGTGTTAGTTCTGTATCAGCTTTCATAGAACAATATCCCCATGTTGTCATATCTTTTTCTGGTATGACATTAGCAGTCCATGTATCTGTGGGCTCATTCTTTGAGTGAGATTAAGATTTCAATAGAGGGGAAGGGATGAGGGACCTCGTCCATCATCAGAACACCATCTAAGTCATAGCAGCTGTGTGACTCTTGGAGTGGATGACCCATTAGTCTAACTTACTTGAAACCCTGTGTCTATTAAAAGTGTTCTCATGACCCTCTATTTCACGTTATTACAAGAAGCCCCATGCTTTTCAAACAAGCAAAAAACTAATTTTAATTAAATAAAAAAAAGTTACTGCAATAATTTTGGGAATTGTAAGACAGTGTGTGGTGAAATAAAAGTACCAACAGGATTCTGCAGCCACAAAAAAGCAAGAGAAATATACTACCCCATACAGATTTAAAAAATATCCTCAGTACAGTTTACCTCCTGTAAACTCCTCAAAGACAATTTGTTCTCTTTGTATTGGGCCTTCAAATTGGTATATGAACTTAAGTAACTCACGCCACCTTTCAGTGCTAGGTATTCTTGTTCTAATGGGACCAATACTTTTGTTCTTTCAATTTAAAGAAAAAAAGTGCAATTCACTGTACTGTATATAAATATATTTTGTGAATAGATTTGAGTGCATCTTTGCCATGGAATATTCAAACTTGAAGTGAGGGAATGTAAGCAAACATCTTTTGAGTACTTCTCTGCATAAGGTATGTATGTAAGCTCTTTATATACATATTTGTTTAATCTCTGGGACAATTCAGTAAACCATACATTATTATGTCCAATTTACAGATGAGGAAATTGACACTTGTTCAGTGTTGCAAAACCAAACCCAGTTTTGGATATCCCTGAAATATTTCTTTTCAGTATTTAGTACTGTCTCCTAAAGTTGAGCCAAAAAGGAAAGTTAAACCAACTCTTGCATTTTTAAACTTACAACTTTAGTCTCTAATTTAAAGGCTGCTTAATGTATTTTAAATGTTTTATTTAAAGATTAGCTTGGAAATTTATTTAAAGAATGTTTAAATTTCAAGAATTTGAACTTAGATCAAGCCTGCTTCCTTTGGGAATTGAGGTTTGTCTCTTTGTTTGTTCATTTTCCCAAAGTCTGTTGTGCTCAAAGAAAAAAAATGCCATTGGAAAATGCATTGTTAGGCCATTTTGATATTCTCAATAGCATATAAGTGTAAATGCACCAGAACATGCAGATTACATTTTCTTCACATTGTATTCTTTTCACACATTAACAGAAAAGCAGTTTGAAGGGGAAAAAAAGGAAATGTTTGGGATGTATATGCAAATTTTAATCATCAAGAGACTAAAAATGTTTAGCTGCCACCCTGACTTTTCTAGATTTCTCATCCATCCAATGATCTACCTTTGGCCTGGGTGCCGTGTGGGCAAATTTCCTCTTGCTCACTGGGGGCTAGTTTTGTTATA
Source organism: Carollia perspicillata (assembly GCA_004027735.1). NCBI lineage: Eukaryota > Metazoa > Chordata > Mammalia > Chiroptera > Phyllostomidae > Carollia > Carollia perspicillata. The sequence continues at coordinate 29,961 of PVKM010002562.1, read as the reverse complement.
AAGTTAGAGCCAGATTTTCTCTGAGAAACATTAATTAAACTGTAAACAATGCTGTGTTGGTATAAGAAAGTTAAGATGAGTGGTTGATATTATGGCCAAAACAATAATTTAAAGACTAATTAGTGAAATTCTGTATAATTCTACTTATTTGAGTCAACTAAGTAGTCAAATTCATTGAGACAGAATATAGAAAGGTGGTTGCCAAGGACTGAGGGGAGGTGGGAATGGGGAGTTAGTGTTCAATAGGTACAGATTTCCAGTTGGGGAAGATGAAAAGGTTCTGGAGAGGGTGGTGGTGATGGTCATGCAGCAATGTGAATGTACTTAATGCCACAGAACTATACACTTAAAAAAGGTTAAAATGATAAATGTTATGCTGTATATATTTTACTATAATAAAAATATGATTACTAAACACAGATTAGCTAAGTTCTATGTTGTTTTCCTGAATGCACATGGTACATATGTGTGGTATAGACACAAGTCATGGTAGAGTGGAGCACAGATAGGCTCAGTCAGCAAGACTTGAGTGCAAACCCTGGCTCTGTAATTTGTCATTGGAAATAATACACGGCCTCTCTAAGCTGTCTCAGTGACATCTGTCTTATCTGAGTAGGAAAGTCAAACACTTAATCTTATTGTGACTTATAATAATTAAATGATGATATGTCCCAAGTGCTCAGCACATAGGAGTAAGTAAAAGCACATTGTAGACGATTAATAAACTCTTAACAGTATTTACAATATCTATAGTAGCAACAACTCTTGTGGAAAAATAAAACTAGCCACATTGTTATTTTTCAAACATTAAAAATTGAATAATCTTTCATATTTCTCTAAGCCATACAGTTAAATAAATCACTCTTTTGTTTCACATTTATCTGGTGCCTATTTTGTGCCAAGTGTTGGCTGACAAGGAGCTCAGACTAAGGGGCATTTCATAGTGATCAGTTAAATGAAATGCAATGGGCACAGGGAAACCATGGGACTGGCAGTGTGTGTGTGTTAGGCAGAACCAGTCCATTTAACCATGTTCCAACTAAGAGCTCTTGGATAACTATGTTGTACCTGAAGTCAGTGGAGACCATGCAGTGTGGAAGCATTCCTCAAAACCAGCATTGTTCTCTGACAGATCATGCAGGTGAAAATAGTAATTCAGAGAATACATATGAGACTGTAACAGCTGGTTTAGGAGAAATTAGAGAAAGACTAAGATGTAGTGCAATGCTTCCAAAATATAGTCTGCAGTTTCTTGTAGCCTTAATATTTGTCCTACCAATAAATGACCTTGTTGTCAGACAAATTTGGGAAACCTATATTAAACAAAGGTCAATAAATTTTCTTAATTGTGACATTTCCTAGAATCATTTACATTCTGAGATAGGTTTGTATCTCTAAGAAGTTACTGAATACTATGTTTTCTTGTTATTTCACAGTGGAACCCTCTGCCCCCACCCCAGAACTCTTATTAAGATCCCACGGGAAAGCACTTTGTGGGGGCATTCCACTGGGAACATGTGTCCCTTCAAGCTGCATGTGACAAGTTGTAGTGGTCGTTTCCTGGATAAATTGGTTAGTTACACTAACAAAGGGAAGGAAAACAAATAAGAAAACTGACCATTCTCTGAGGGTTGAAATTTTTTCTTTTTTCTTAGGTCAAGGGACGAAGGGTCCTGAGGAGTATTAGATTTTTTTTTTCTTCTATGGATGTCAAACACATATGAGCACTGGGCAGGAGAAGGTCATCCAGGAGCCCTGCCCTGGCAAGTGTCTGGAGGGCTGAGAGGTCAGAGTGGGGGTGAGGGCCCTTTCACTCCAAGCTGGTTCAGGCCCTGCCAGTGAGAGTCTCATTTGACAATGAAAGGCATCGATAATGGAAATGGATGGAGGGCACTCCCAAAGTGCAGATCAAGAATAGCTCACATGGTGATGCTCTTGCACTAGAAGCAAAATCTATCCTCAGATCTAAAGAAATCACTTGAGATGAAAACACTTTTTCTTCATTGAGCCTCAGTAAAGATGCATTAGGAGAATTCTGCACAATTGTTCATACTCTAGCTTAGAAAATGGAGTTGATTAAGTGGAAAGACATTTTTAAAATGTGACAAAGATGATGAGGTGTTTAAAGGGTAGGATTTAAGTAGTAAGATGTGGTGGAGAATTTAAGATGTATGACTGAGTAATAATTACAGTGAAGCATGTGATAGCTGCCTATAAATACCCAATTAATTGCCTAATGTGGCAAATAAGGAAAAACAGCCTTTAAGCACCAAAAGGAAAGCTGGAATTGAAACCTACTAGGGAAACATTATTTACATTACAAGAGAAATTAGCTCAGTTATTTGAATAAATATTCAGGATGATGCTTTTCTTTCTTAAACTATTTTAAACTAAGGTGTTTTTTTTTTTTCATTTAAAAGGATGCATATATTATCATGTTTCTTAGGAGCAGAAATTAAAGAATAAAGAAAAAAAAATTAATTTGCTGCAGGGTATTGTGAGCCAGTGACAACACCTGAGGTTGCTTCAAGCCTCTGGACATGTTTTCCTTAATTTGAATTATAGTGATATGCATGGTATTAAGAAACATAGAAAATCCATGCATTATATTACACTGTGTGTGAGGATGCACCTTGTAATGTAAAGCGTGATAAGGGTAGTTGCTATAGGGAGCACTTGCTAAAACTAGCTAAACCTTAGTGAATATTCTTATTATGCATTAGGTACATCACATATATAGTATCATCATTACTTGACATTCTGAGGGAGACACTGGTGTCCCCATTTTACGGATGACCAAACTAAGTATCAGCAAAATTAGATGAGCTGACCAAATTCACACAACCAGTAAGTCACAGAGCCAGAATTTGCATTCAATTCTGTTACTCAAAAATCCATGCTCTTTTACTGTAATGCTATGCTGCCTCCTGAAGGCATTTTTGATCATAAATTTTAGAAACTTTAAACCAATAGCTTATTATATATGAAGCACTCCTAAGAGTGAAATGGTTTGCTTGTGTTTGAGAATAGGTGGTCACTAAGAGTGTTATCCACAGTTGTCCTAGATAAAACCGTAGTATGGCTTACGCAAACAGCTTGCTCAGGTTGTGCAGGGAATGAACTTGGCAAGACTAGAAAAAAGGGCAGTTGTCTCTGGGTCTCTGGGCGTCCAGAGCTTGTAGGTGGAGGAGCTCTGCCAGATCTCAAAAACAGCATCCAGATTTGATTATAACTTCTCTTTGTGGTCTTTGAAGCTTTTTGGTGTTTCTTCCCTTGCCTCATGGAGTTCAAACCTATTTTCACATAAACGGAAATGATTCTTCCTTTCTGGGCACTTCATTGTTGGTGGCATTGTGGAATGTCCCAGGAAGGGGGAAATGAGGCCAATCATAAAGGAAAAATTACTCTTTGGCTTGCATGTTTATATGAAAATGCCAAAGCTACCAGCTGTTACAATAGCAGTCCTGGGTAAAGCCCCCTTTCCCAGCTACCCTACAGCATACATACAGCAGGGGGAGATAATTCCAGTAGATTTGATCAGAAAATTAAAAAAAAAAAGTTCCCATAAGTATCACCCCACATTCATGAGTTTTACAGGAAAATTAGGCAATATGTGGTTTGGTACACTTTTTATTTCAGTAAGAAGTTCCCAAGTCATAAACATGGAAGTGACAATTTAAATTCTTACGATTCCCTATTAAATACCGTACCTGAACTTACTACTGAAGAGAACATTTTCCTTGAATGGAGAGAATGTAGAATGAAAACAATTAATTTCACACACTAATTTATAGGACGTTTGAGACAAACAGCCCATCAGTGTTACCGTTACCTCATTCGCCTTTTTTAGCCATCAGTGCTGGTGCTTATGTCTTTTACATTCATGGAGCACACTTCAAATGTAAGGAATTCAGTTAAATAGCAGGACCTTAGCAGAGATTATATAGATCACCTTGTTGGCTATCTTTATAATGCCTTCTTCCTTTCTTAAAAAAATATAAATGATATATCAGGACTGATGGAAAAAACAAATGTGAAAGGAAAGTTAAAAAATAAGTATATTTAAACAATTCTGGAATCATTTAAGAGAGTATAATGGAGTCAACTCTAAAATAAAAAATATTATCCTGAAGATTACATTTTTTTTAAATGAAGTGTAATTGGAGCAGTTTTACTATTCGGAACTGGTTAAGTGTCTTCCCTGTCAACATTCCCAATAGAGGTAGTAACCCCAGTCCTATTTCCTTTCTCTCCTGCCTGGTATCCAAGGTAAGCTATCAGTTTCCTGGACATGAGCAAGATTACAGCTGGGACTCACACTCAGCTCTCCAAAGCCGGCCAGAGCTTGGAGCAGCATGATCTTTTGGGGGAAGGAAATTCCTGGTGGTGCTGAAGGCTGGCTCATCTTTCTCTATTATTCCTATTTTAGGGGTTCTTTGTGTTCACAGTAGCTCCAGTATGGTCAGAATGGCACCATCCTGTTCCTTAGTCTCCTTTGCCTGGGTATACCTACAAGGTCATTAAGTCCTCAGAAATTATAAGTGAGAGCTTACTCCATATTTGTCATTTTAATGACAACAATTTCATTAGTTGCCTTCCCTTCATTTGCTGTGAATTACAGACAGTTTTTCTACATCTTTAATTATGAACTTTTCCAGTACGACCAAAAGAAAAAAGAAAAAAAGAGCTGTCATTTAAACACATTTTGTCTTAAATTAAATTAAAACTATAGGAACTCCAAACCAAATGCTGCCATTCTGGTCAAATACCAGGATGTTTTCCATAGAAATAAATTCTAAGAATAATCTAATAATAGCCAGAGGGGAGGGGGAAGAGGACAGTGGGGAGAAGGATTTTCAGGAACTGCTATAAAGGACACATGAACAAAACCAAGAGGGAGAGCAGAAGCAAGGCAGGGAGGGGGGTTTGGATGGGGCGAGGGGCAGGGGTGGGGAGAAAATGCAGACAACTGTAATTGAACAACAATAAAATAATTAAAAGTAAATATGTAACAAAAACAAACAAGAAAACAAAATAAAACAATAATGAACTTTACTTGAAGATGCTTCTTGAACTCTTTGCATTCAGTCATCACCCCCAACTCCTGGGTGGCAATCCAAGGTCTGATACAAATGTTGTAGGAGGCATGCCTTTTTAAAAATAAAATAAAAACAATGCTTTCCTTGAAATAAAAAATAAGCAACTATCTTTTAGGCCTTCATGGCATCTATTTGAGTATTGAGCCAAAAGAAAAATTAACTGTTTAGAATCAGAATTTTCTAAACTAATATGAAAAGCAAATTTGAGTCTTTTTATCATTTGTTTCCTTGACGCTTATTTAAAAGGGCATAGGAGGTAATATCAAAGAAGCCTAAAAGAAGGCAAATAAATGAGGAAAAGTAGAGTTCATGAGTGAAGAAAATAGAGGGAATACTCATATTCGAAGATTTGAAATGGTCTTAATCTTTGACTCCAATCAACCAGTGCACCTTCACTTCTATGCAGGAAAGTCATCTGACAACATGCCTAGTCCTGGGCTTTTCTTCAATATCAAGCATCACCCTCTAAGTTTTCAGTCAAGTATTTTCTTTGGACTGCTCTTCTTTACCCTTATTAAATACTTTACATATCTGAAAGGAAATGTCAACACTTAAGCTTTTGTGTAAGATGGGAAAAGGAAAAAGTTTATTTTACTGCTCTTCTATTTAAATACAGTGGGAATCTGCTATAATTTTTATTTTTGCATTCCAATATAATATGGCTAAAACCATGACTCTCCAAAAAGTACAGAGGGAGCAATACATAACATCTATACACACATTCTGGTGTCAGTTCTGGTGTTACAATGAAATTCAACCTTACACTTTTATATGTAAGTATTATACCTGTTGGTTTTTCTTCCCCAAATTTAAATTCCTGCAAATTCCAATGCCAATTTATTTTTGTTTTCTAATAAAAAATGTAAATCTCAATATGTTACTGAGGATTAAGCCTTTGATATGATATCACTTACATGTGGAATCCAAAGAACAAAATACATTGACAAGCAAAATAGAAACAGATTCATAGACATAGAGAATAGACTCTTGGCTGCAAGAGGAGAGGGGTACTGGGGAGCTGGGTGAAAAAAAGTGGTGGAATTAAGAAGTACTAATTGGCATACTGGAAATATTGGGGGGAATACTTTATAAAGCATATATAAAGCATTGGGCAAACCACTATGCTGTATGCCCAAAACTAATACAAAACAAAACAAAAAAAGTTCTATATCATGAACAAAACATGAGAAGAAATTCAGCTACTATACAGTGATGAGTTAGAGAGTTTGCATTGCACATTTATATTTAGATGAATATTTAAGTGCTTCATTTAAAGAAAGTTGCTATAAGTAATTACTAGTGGCTTAGCCAAAGCACACTAACTTTTATTGCTATTATTTTAAAAATTTAAGAAGTGCATAAAATAGAAAAAAAGAAGCACTAATTAGTAGTTACACAAAATAAGGGGATGTAAGGTAAAGCATAGGGAATATAACCAACAGTATTATAATAACTATACATTGTGCCAGATGACTAATCACTGTATAAGTTTTATCAATGTCTTATCAGTAGGTTGAATGCCTGAAATTAATAAAAAATAGTGTTGTATGCCCCCCCAAAAGGTAATCAATCAATAGATAACTATTTAAAGCCTTTGAAATAAATATTTTTCCTTGCGATATATTGGGTAAGTAATTGGAGCTACTGGATAATTTGAAAATCAGTCAGTTTTAGACTTTATCAGATACACATAATTTCCATCTAAGCAGCCAAATTTTATCTATCAGGCCTATATATGCAATTTGAGGTATATATGTGTTTGTATGACATATTTTAAAACATCATGTCAAATATTTTAAGTGTTAAATAAATGTCAGCTTTTGCTAATGTTATACATATGACATCTACTTTGTGCCATGAGAGATTTAGTGATATTGGACGGATGTAATGGATTGTAGGAGTACTGTAGGCTGGAAACTGGAGCTTATACTTAAGGAGACCTTATTTTAATAATAATGATTATATAACAGCAATATGTCTACATATAGCTTAAGCCATGTTTGCTAGTATTGTCTGGCTTATTTATTAGATGCTTTCAAAAATGTTCAGTGACATGAGACCTTTAAGTTTGTATTTTGCAAAGAAAGAGAAAAATTTACTTAAACCTCAAGACTGAAAACAAATAGACTAATAGTAATTTACCTCCAAATTTTTGTGTTTTTAGTAACATAGGTGGCCATTTCATAAAATTTTCTAATCCTAATTTCTATACTTAAAAAATCCTTCTTATATACTTCCATACACAAAAAGTATGCTATAGAATGTAAATCATGAAATATAAAGGTAAATTGTATGGTATTTCTAACCCTTGGCACTCCAAAACCTATGTAATGGGGAATTTTTCAATTTTTTATTAGTCCAAAGGATCTTTCATGGGTCCCTGGGTCTTATATCAAACTACAAAGGAGAGAGGCAGGTCTTGTCACCCTAGCAGAATGGAGCCAATGTGGATCTGGACAGACACATTGGTATGGGTCAGAAGGATGGCAGAGAATAACCTACCTATGGACAATGGAGGGACTGCCAGCCCATCAGCTGGAGCACAATAACTAGCACACCTGGTGTCATATTTACCAAGAGGTGGCAAAGTGCCTTGACAAGCAGTCGGTAAAACACACAGAGATCATAGGTTCAAGGAATATCACAGAGTCTTAGCAAACAGTATGCAGTGGACCTCAGGTAAATTTTTCTGCTTAGCAAGGCTTCAAGACTGGTATTTAGGAGCAGATCTCATGTTCTGGCATAAAAAAGAAAAAAAGCAAGACCAAAGTGGAATCACTTTCCCATGTGCTAGAAGAACAAGGTTGCCAGAATGGTTTGGAAGACAGAAATTAGGCCCAGAGAAGAAGGCAGAACCTACTTTTCAAAACTTGAGCAAAAGGCAAGACTTGGTTTCAGGGCAAAGTCGAGTACATAACTTGGTCTGAGGCACACAGTGAAGACTGGCAGGCCCTGTGTCTTCTGAGCACAGTCCCGCAGCATCCCAGCCTCTGCAGAAGTGAAGAAAAAGTATTAAGGGGTAGGAAGCCAAGCAGAATATCAACTAGAGAATGTTTCTGGCCCAAGTCTTGGGGTTGTTTTTCTTTGCTCAGCAGGTGAGAGTCCAGAGGCAGTGGCCTCAAGCTACTTAACTTTTTTCTCAGAAATTTCCACATCGTCAGTGAAAGAGGCAGTAACTGCCCTTAGAGTGATCTCAGCACTCTGTCAACAGGAATATAGGCCCTTTCTATGCCCTGCACGACTCTCCAGGGGGTTCCTGGGTTCCTTGATGGCCCCAAAGACTCTAGATCGTTAAGAACACAATAATGATGTTGAAACTTCTCTAGGCCACTTTATGGGAGGTCTTTTTAGACCAGGGGCAAAGCCATCCTGGATGCTATTCAGTTTATTGAGACAGCTGGATGCCAACAAATGCTGTTTTAAAAAGCCCAGAGACCATCTTTCAATCACCATTTCTAGGAAGCAGGTATATTCGGTATTACCAAGACCAAATGATGCTTTTTACAAGAATATTTGCTACAAAGACTATGTTGAACACTTAAAAACCAAGCCCTAGAATCAGTTTATTTACTTTCAAATAATGTTCTTTCCACCATGTTATATTCCAAATGCCTCCACGTTGTAGTTGATGCTGTTGGTGACACATTCATAATACACATATGTTTATGCCATTCCTTTTCCTATGTGAACACCTAATGAGGCATCCAAACAAATGCCATCGCCCTGTACTGTCAGACTGCTGCCCAGCATACCACGATGGGGAAGTTTTGTGTAACAAATTGTCCATTAAGGAGAGAGCAACCAGCAGCAGGAGGACCTTGAAATCATGTCCTGTACTGGGCATGTTTATTAGAAGTATTGGATATGATGGCTAACTTAGAGAAGGATATGCCTTTCTAGGACAGGGCAAAGAATAATTAATACTGGTATAAAGAAGGGAATTGGGCTTAAAATAAGAACTAACTTTCTTAAATGTGAAGCAGTAATGAAAAAGAAGGGGGTGTGGAGAATGTTAATCTTTCTAGCAAGATAGTGAGCATCACAGTAACCTTAGAGTTCAAAGTAGACAGTGGGGGGGCCCTTACTTAACAGGGACATTATATTTATGTCTAGAGTGGGGAATTGGTTCTAGTGGCCTTTAAAGTGAGTGACTGAGCTAGAATCAAAATTCAAATTTTCCACTTCATTATCTGGAAACTTTACCTGATTCCCTGGTGTGACAGGCTGAGCAATAGCCTCCAAATATGCCCACCTTTTAATCCCTGGAATGTGTGAATGCTTCCTTATATGGCAAAAGGGACTTTGAAAATGGGATTTAAGTAAAGATCTAAAGTTATGTAGATTACCCTGTATTTTGGGGGTGGGCCTAATGTAATAATCACATTAAGTTTATGGGAGGGAGGGAAGAAGAGCGAGAATCAGAGAAGAAGGGATGCTGGAAGCAGAAACTAGAGTACTGCGCTTTCAAGATGAAGGAAAGGACCGCATGCCAAGGACTGTAGGGAGCACTGGAAGCTGAAAAGGGTAAGGAAGTGAATTCTCCTCTACAGCCTCCAAAAGAATAAAGCTTTGCAAACGTCTTAATTTCATCCTGGTGAGGCACATTTCATACTGCTGATCTCCAGAACTGTTAAGACAATGAATTTGGACTGTTTAATGCCATTAACTTTGAGGTTATTTGTTACAGTAGCAATAGGAAACTAAGGCACTTGCCTTTCACTAAAATTTCTCTGTCACTTTATTTGAGCTCCGAACAAACTAGTCAGTGCCAAAAATTGGCACACCAATGAAGGAAATACAGCTAGTTCATTCCCCTCTTCCAACATTGGTTGTCCGTTCTTGGATTGAGCCTGTCTGTGTAGTTGCTCCCTTCTAATAGAATTTCTCCTTCTTCCATATGTGTTGGAATGACTTCTATGCACATATAACTAAATCCAAACTTTTTAGCAAGACATGTAACCCTCTCGATGATCACACTTGCTGCTCTCTCACCTATGTCCTCCCTGAATTCCCTTGTCAAGTTTCCTGAAAACACCGTACCATTTTACCTGTTATTTGGCACATGCTCTTTCTTCTGTAGTAAGTAGCTTTTGTTTTCTGTTTTGCCTAGATAACTTCTACTGAACTGTATCGAGATTATGTTTAACCAAAATAGAGACCCGAAATAACACAGGCTTCAACAGAGGTTTAATTCTTTCTCCCGTGACTATTTGAAAGTGGGCAGTTCAGCAGTGATACAGCATCTCATCTCTTCTCTGGGACAGCCACAAGAAATCAGGCTCCTTCCGGCTCATGGCTGTGCCATCCCAAGAGTGTAGTCTTTGTGTTAATAGTACAAGAAAGTGTTTAGAGCTCTGACCATCACTATCATATTTCAGGCAGAGAAATGGAAGATAGGAAAAAGAGTTAAAGGAGCAAAAGGCACACCTCAGCTAACTATTTTGGAAATTTTCTGAGTGGTATCAAATTATACTTCTATTCACATATATTAAAAAGTACTTAGTCACTTGGAAAGAGGCTGAGACATGTAGTTCTTATCTTGGGGATGAGGGAGGCATTGACCCTATGAAAACTCAGATGCTCTATTGCTGTGGGATAAGAGAAGGAATATTAATGGATAACAAATGTATGTGTACATTTATATATATTTATATTTTATATACTTATATGATATACTTATAAATGTTTTATTTATATATGATATATAACATACAACATAAACATAAATATATAAAACAATATCACATATATAATATTTTGTGTATTATGTAATATATCATATTGCATATTAAAATATATTGTATAACACATAATATGCATTTCATGTTATATAATATATTATGCAATATAATTAATATAGTACATACATTACATGTTATATAATATAATGTTTTATACAATATATTATATAGTATATATTATATATTTATATTTATATATATAAATGCATGCATACAAATATATATATATATATATATCACATCATCATTTAAAAGTCAAATTATGTTCTTCCTGTTATGGAAAGATGTCCCTAACCCCTGACTGCATTAATTGCCTGCCTCTCCACTATGCTCTTAAACATCTTGTAAATATCTTACCTAACTTTGTCAAATGTTTTTATTTCTTTGGCTGTCTCTCACACGGGACCATGAGCAATTTGAGGCAGAAGCTCTGCTTTTATCACTATATTGCCCATCACAGTTGCTATTAAAATTTATATATATTGAATAAATGAATTACTTAATTATGAAAAGTTTCCTGATATCTGTGTTCAAGAAATTTTAAGTTTTGAGCAGATATTTTAACCTAAGATGTACTGTGTTTTGGCTTTTAAAGTATATTTTGTAAAAATTTCTAAGAAATTAATTAGAAGGCCTACCAAAATATGTAGCAAATGTAGCTCTATATATGTATCTTATAGTTTAAAAAGTGAGAATTTACCCAAAGTAAGACATAGTTAGATTTTTTTCCATATTCCCACCCCACCATTCTCTGTAAAGATAGTTTAAAAAATGTAATCAAGTGTAGTTTATTTTAGTTTAAGCCATTAAAATGCAGCAGATTGCATGTGGACCATAGTCTGTATCAATGCAACCAAATGATATAGATAATTGTAACACTGTAAAATTAAGAGGTAAATAATACATTTATTGAGTAAAAAAATCTATTGAGTAATAGAAACACATAATTTTGTTTTTAGTAATTTTTTCCTGATATGCCTTTTTCCTGAAATGTATTTTAACAGTGACATGAAATTATCAATACTGGAAAGGTGAGTACTATTGTCTGGAGAAATCTAGAATCCTAGAGCACTTTTTTAGTTCAAGCAACTATTTTTTATCCTCACCTGAGAACATTTTGTTCATTGCTTTTAGGGAGAGAGGAAGGAAGAGAAACATCAATCTAAGACAGAAGTATTGATTGGTTGCCTCCCAAATGTACCTGGATGGGGTAGGGGAAGGGTGTCATGCATACCTGTGCCTTGACTAGGGATTGAACCCACAACCTAGGTATGTGTCCTGACTGGGATTCAAACCCACAACTCACAACCTTTTGGTTATAGGATAATGCTCCAACCAACTTGAGCCAGGGCTCAAGCAGCTAATTTTATACCAGTAAGAATGATTTAAGATTAGATGGTAGAATAAAAGTGTAATTATTATTTTCGATATGTGCATCTTCAGTTTTCTTAATAATATCTCACCTTTAACAGGAACCTAAGCAACAAAACAAACAAGCAAGCAAAATATAATCAAAGACATTGAAATAGTAAACAGGCTGACAGTAACCAGACGGGAAAGGGGAGGGAATTTCAGGTGGAAAAGGGAAGGGATTACAGGAACAAGTATAAAAGGACACATGGACAAAAACTAAGGGGGGTGGAAATGGGAGGGAGGTGGGGAGCACTGGTGGGGGTGGACTGGAATGGGAGTAAGAGACAGAAAACTGTACTTGAACAACAATTAAAATAAAAATAAAAAATAAAAAAGAATATTCTTTTGATAATTAACATATTTCTTATTTAATGAAGAAATAAAATACATGAGACTTGAAAGGAAATACAATAACAGACATGATACCTGCTTTTAAAAACATAACCTAACAGGGAAGAGAGTTTATATTAAAAATTATAATGTGTTACAGTGGCTGAGGTTAACTGAGAGAATGAATGTGTACATTAGAATGGGGAGACCATTTCTTCAGAGTATTGTAAGGAATTCTTTCATGAATTAACTGTTCATATTTCTCCACCATCTTCTACCTCAATAATTATTATAGTATTATTAATTAGCATAGTATTTTTTGCCTTGCTCTTTAAACTAGAGTGTTCATATTTCCAGTTTGCCTGGGACTGTCTTGATCTATGTGTGTTGTGCCAGCATAGTTATTAATAGTGCCCCTTTATCTCTCTGAAGGAGTAAGTTAATTTATAGCTTTTTTCTCTATCCTCACTAGTATGAACTTTTCCTCAGTCTTCCTTCTTTCCTACTTTCCACACCAAATGCATGGGAGAGTAGGAAAGAAGATAACTTACTCTCCTCGAAGCTTAGTTTCTGGCCTTGGTTCCCATATTCCTGTTACACCTGCCCAACATCAGGTCATACTCAAGTTTTGCTGATTGTGTCAGGTTTCTGTTGTTTACAGATAAAAACCTTTATTCTTTAGAGGAGAACATGCTTCTGATTTAAAGGGTGAAAAAAGACAGATTCCCATGTTTGAGCTCACAAATATTTCTTTCTTTCTTGTTTTAATGAAGTGATATTTGAGCCGAGATCTTTTTTTTTAATTGAACTTATTGGGATGCTACCGGTTAACAAAATTATACAGGTTTCATGTGTACAATTCTACAATGCATCATTTGTACACTGTATTGTGTGTTCACCAACCCAAGTCAAGTCTCTGTCCAGCACCATTTATCCCTCCTATACCTTCCTCCACATCCCTCCAACCTCTTTCTTCCAAAAAATTATCACACCGTTGTCTGTATCCATGAGTTTTTTTTTTCTTTTTTGCTCAATCCCTTCACACCCCCTTACCCAGTGCTCCTCCTGACAGCTGTCAGCCTGCTCTCTATCTATAAATCTGCACAATTTTGCTTTTTAGTGCAGTGTCTTTGTTATATTCCAAATGGGAGTGGAATTATGTGGTACTTGTCTTTCTTTCACTGGCTTATTTCACTTAGCATAATGCTCTTCATGGACATGCAGTCACAAGGGTAAGATGTCCTTCATTTTTACAGCCAAATAGTATTCCATTGTGTAAATGTACTACACCTTTTTTTTTATCCATTCATTCTACTGATGGGTACATGGGTTACTGCCATAACTTGGCTATTGTAAATAATGCTGCAGTGAATATTGGTGTGCATATATCCTTTCAAATTCATGTTTTGGGTTTCTTTTGATAAAGTCCCAGAAGTGGAATTTCTGTGTCATAAGGGAGATCCACTTTTAATTCTTGGATGTAAGTCCATACTGCTTTCCATAGTGGCTGCACCAGTCTGCATGCCCACCAACAGTGCAGGAAGGTACCTTATTCTCCACATCTTCACCAACACTTTCTGTTTGTTGATTTATTGGTGATAGCCATTCTGACAGATGTGAGGTGGTATCTCACTGTGGTTTTAATTTGCACTTCTCTGATGATTAGTGACAATGAGCATCTTTTCATATGTCTATTGGCCATCGGTATGTTCTCTTTGGACAGTGTCTTCAGGTCTTCTGGCCATTTTAAAATTGGCTTGTTTGTTTTTTTGATGTTGAATTTTATAAGTTCTTTATAAATTCTGAATATTAACCCCTTATTATACATATGGATGAATATGTTCTCCCATTCAGTGGGTTGTCTTTTTATTTTGTTGATGGTAGTTTGATGTATCCCATTTGTTTATTTTTTCTTTTGTTTACCTTGCCTGAGGAGTTATTTCATAGAAAATATTGCTACAAGAAATTCCTAGATTTTACTGCATATATTTTGTTCTAGAATTTTTATGGTTTTGAATCTAACACTTAAATCTTTAATCTATTTTGAGTTTGTTTTTGTGTATGGTGTAAGAAGGTGGTCTAATTTTATTTTTTGCATGTATCTGTCCAATATTCCTAATATTATTTATTAAATAGACTATCTCTACCCCATTGTATGTTTTGGCCCCTTGTCAAATATCAATTGACTATAAAGGCATAGGTTTACTTCTGGGCTCTTTAATCTGTTCCTCTGATCTATGCCTGCTTTTATGCCAATACTATGCTGTTTTGATTACTATAGCTTTGTAGTATATTTTGATTTTGGGTAGCGTGATTTCTAACTTTGTTCTTCTTTCTCAAGATTTCTTTGGGTATTTGGGGTCTTTTCTTGTTCCATTTAAATTTTTGGAATATTGTTCCAGTTCTGTGAAATACGTCGTTGGTATCTTGATAGGAATTGCATGGAATCTATAGATTGCTTTGTATAATATGAACATTTTAACGATGTTAATTCTTCTCATACTTGAACATGGTATATGCTTTCACTTATTCACTTATTTGTGTCTTCTTCAATTTATTTCTTCAGTGTCTTATAATTTTATAAGTATAGGTCCTTTTAGCCTTGGTTAAATTTATTTCCAGATATTTTAATTTTTTGAAGCAATTGTGACTAGCCTTGATGAACATAGGTGCTAAGATCCTCAAAAAATATTAGCAAATCAGATCCAGCAGTATATTAAAAAATCATACATCACGACCAAGTGAGATTTCTTCCAGGGATGCAAGATTAGTATGATGTCCACCAATCAGTAAATGTGATACACCACATAAACAAAATGAAAAATAAACACAACATGATCATACCAATAGATGGAGAAGAAACATTTGATAAAATCCAGCATCCATTTATGATAAAAACTCTCAGTAAAGTAGGAATAGAGGGAACATGCCTCAATGTAATAAAGGCCATGTATGACAACCCCACAGCTAACATTATATTCAATGGGCAAAAGCTACAATTGTTTCCCTTAAGATCAGCAACAAAACAGGGATGTCTGCTTTCACCACTGTTATTCAATGAAAGTCCTAGACACAGCAAAAGACAAGAAAAAGAAATAAAAAGCATCCAAATTGGAAAGAAGAAGTAAAACTGTCATTATTTGCAGATGACATGATACCATATATAGAAAACCCTATAAGCTCCACAAAAAAACTACTAGAACTGATAAATGGATTCAGTACAATAGCAGGATACAAAATAAATATCCAAAAATCATTGCATTTTTATACACCAATAATGAACTGTCAGAAAGGCAAACCAAGACCACAAGTACTGTATTTTGCTGTGTATAATGTACACCCATGTTTTTGGACCAAAATTTCAGGAAAAAAATCTTTCATTTTAATTAATTAATTTATTTATTTATATTTAGATACTTGGGTTTTTTTGTATTATAAAGGAATTTTAGCATTTTAAATATTTTAGCATTTTAATATAATTAATTTTTAATATATAATTTATTTATAAATTATAAATTAATTAATTTATAATTATATTTAATTAATCTATAATTAATTTTAGCATTTAATATTTAATATTTTAGCATTTTTAATATGTTTAAACATATTATGGTACAAGAAATTCTATGTAGTAAACAATTACAAAACACAAGAATAGGTACAAAGTATTTCAGGTACTACCCATGTATAGTGCACATCCTTATTTTTCACTCAAACATTTGGGAAAAAAAGTACCCATTATACAGAGCAAAATATGGATATTTCTTTAAATAACTACAGATCATGTAGCACTGAGTATATATGCTTTCTTGAATTGAATAATTTGATCTGCAATTAATTTAACTTTTGGTATCTAAAGATATTTTCTTCTGAGGGAACGAGCTGTTTCTTAGATGTGAATAGACTTTATAGAATGATTGATCAAACTGTAAACTGATGGTAGATAGTCACCAGAGCTCGTCCTTTCAATTGCTAGTTCTTTTGAAATGTTTTCCTTATTTGATGGAATTTTATTAAATGACTTAAAATAACCTATGTGACATTCTCAATGTAGATTGAAAAAAATGAAACTTTTCTTATTTTTATAATCATTAGAAATGTTTAATTTTTATGTAATAAGCACTGTTTCTCATTGACTCCTGAGGCATTTGGGGTTGTTTGTAATTTTTCTATACTTTTTTCGTTAATGTCTTTTTATGTCATATAGTTCCTAGTTTATTGTCTCTATTAGTCCCTCTTCCATATGTGCTTTGTTTCTTTGTGCTTGCTGTAAGCTCGAAAATAATATCAGTATAATGATCGTAATGGTTAATAAAGTCAAGGTAAATTTGCTCTAAATGATTAGTAACTGTCAGATAGAGAAAATCTAAGAGTTTTTGTGACATTGCTTTTGGCTGCACAGATATTTTTGCTTGCTTTTGTTTGTGTTCCAAGTAGTTGAGTTGTAGAATAGTTGACCTCTAGTGAAGTAAAGTGTTTTTGTAATTCTATTTGAAAATTAGTGTGGAAAATTAAGGTGTCCATCCCTATGGAGAAAGTTGAGGTCAAGTAATTCATTCCTGAAGCTGTGCAGTCATAAAGATTCACATACTGTGCTCAGAAATAGTATTAACCAATCAAATTGCTCCCAGAGGTGTGCTCACTTCCTAGGTCAACTCTTAAAACACTCCACATAGCCATTTCAGGCTTCCAAATCCTTGCTTGGTGAATGGACAGAGAAACAGGAAATCAGAGTGAAAATGGATACTATAAATCTGTTTTGTACAAAAATGTGGTGAACAACTTTTAGTGAGGGTGAATGTACTACATCAGACTTTAGAATTTCACAATACAGCTTAATTCATTCTGGAAAACTAAGCCTTTCCTCCCCCTACTCCCCCAACTTAAGACTCACAAAAATAATACAGAGCTTCTGATTATTTCTGAGTTTCAGAAGTCAGTCTTCTTTCCCTTTTATCAAAGATTTTAAAACAATCCCTTTACAAGTCATGGGGAAAGTCAATTTTACAAAGCAGATTTAACTTGCCTAGCGAGAGCCCCAAAGTTATGATTGCCAAAAGAATGTCTCCAAAAAAAGTGAGTGAAACTAAAACTAAAAGCTGTGCTCTAATTTACATAAAAGAGAGCTCAATAAGTACAAGGATACATATGTATTATCTTTGTTTTCCTTTAAGAAATAGATGTTAAAAATTAACCCTGAAAAGTTCCCAGACACCAGTGTCCTAAAAATGTAATCTGACATTTTCACATTATTCACTGTGTAGAAGGGGAGACAGTTGTGGATTTTTGCTACATTTCACTTTTCAGTTGCACATATAGAAGTTGTAGGCCAGAAGAAAAGGCATGTGTCTTTTCTTTTCATTTATTTTTTCAATTTTATTTTGTAGTGGTTTCAGGTACACAGCTTAGTGGTGAGACAATCATGTGCAACATTTTTCGGACTGTAAGATGCTGCAAAGCCCCGCCCCCCGCATTTGGGAGAAATAATGGTTGTTAATGCTGCTGTTGAGTTCTGTTTACATTTACATTGGTGAAATATTATGTTATTTATATTATTAAATATTTTATCACATTTTTTTGCTTCAAAAATGTTTTCCCTATTTTCCTCCTCTAAAACCTACATGTGTCTTCTGGTCCAAAAAATACAGTATTTCACATTATATTCCCCTCCATATTTCCAGTACTCCAATGGGCATCATATATAGTAATTGCAATATTATTTTAACTATATTTCCTGTGCTTTACTTCCAAACCCATACAATTCAGTAACTATCAATTTGTGCTTCTTAATCCCTTTAGCATTTTCATCCAGTTCTCTAATCCCCCTTCCCTCTGGCAACTATCCATTCCCTGTCTGTATCTGAGTCTTTTTTAATATTGTTTGTTCATTTTTTGTTCTTTAAATCCTATATGTAAGTGAATAACATGGTATTTGTGTTTCTCTGACTAACTTATTTCACTGAACATAATGTGCTCTATGTCCATCCATGCTTTCAAAAATGGTAATATTTCATTCTTGTTCATGACCAATTAGTATACATGTACTATTACTTTTTTATCCCCTAGTTATTGATGAACACTTTGGTTGCTTCCATATCTTGGCTACTGAAATTAACACTAATGAATAACACTAATATTCTTTTGAATTAGTGTTTTAGGTTTGGTCAGATAAATCCCCAGAAGTGGAATTCCTGGGTCATAAAGCAGTTCCATTTTTAACTTTTTGGATACCATCTATACTGATTTCCATACCAGTTGCACAAATTTGCATTCCCACCAACAGCACATGAGTGTTCCCTTTTCTCCACATCCTCATCAACAGTTGTTATTTGTGGATTTATTGATGACAGGCATTCTGAGAGGTGTGAGATGGTATCTCATTGTTGTTTGCATTTGCATTTCTCTGATGATTAGTGACATTGAGCAGTTTCTCATATGTCTGTTGTTCTCTTTGGAGAAGTGTCTATTTAGATCCTATGCCCATTTTAAATTGTACTGGTTGTTTTTTTTTTTTTTTTTTTTTGCAGGGGTACAGTCTTGAGTAGTATGAATTCTTTATAAGTTATGGATATTTACCCCTTATCTGATATATCATTGGTAAATATGATCTCTTATCTAGTAGGTTGTCTTTTTGTTTTGTTGATAGTTTCCTTTGCTGTGCAAATTTTTTTACTTTGATACAGTCTCATTTGTTTATTTTCTCTTCTGTTTTTTCTTGCAAAGGCACTGTGTCTTGCCTGAATGCAATTACATTTTCTAACAGAGTTATTTCTTTGCTGATTGTATTTGTATGCAGATTATTATAAAGCCTTGAAAACATTTCTGGATTTTGATTGTATGTTGGCTTTTCTACAAGTTACATATTTCAATGTACCCTAAATAGTGCAACTATGAAATAAAATGACCACAGAATTTTGGAAAAAAATATTTGTCCTAAACATCAAGATGTAATGTAAATTGAGTTTTCATGACCATTATTGCTCTTCCATTAGTAACACTTAGGAAAAAAGGGGAAAATGTTTTCAAATGATTTAAATGTTTTTAATTATGAAACAATAATAACAAAACTCTAAATAGACTAAATGCTTGTTATTAAAAAATGTATATTATACAGCACTATTTTACACTTATTTTTGGTAACAGCTTGCCATACTATGCAGTTTTAACTATTGTATTACTAGGGTTTGTTTCTGCACAGAAGAGATACCACAAACAAAAACAAAAATAAACTTATACTTGAGAGCCATAATAGTTGCCTGACTATCTCTGAAGCTTTTGAAAGATAAGCCTGCTTCACCACCTATAATTATTAATGTAGATTGTACTAAAAAGAGGTGGTCTTAAGGGCCAGTATATACTAATGAGCTCTGCTCATAATGAGTGGGATGTCCTTGGTGCAATTACCTACCTTGATTTACAAGTAAATGTATTTTATCTCTGGACTCAGCAACTGACTTATAGTTGAGGTCTTGGCAGGACAGGGAGTCCTAGTTTATCTTCTGGAAAAGCAAACATCCACAAGCATTCTTGATTAAATGCTAAGAGGTATACGAGCTATTTATAAGCTAATAGTTAGTTACTTACACACTAACTCTCTGTCAGACGTTGGATTCAGTGCCTAACATATACTATTCTAAAAATATTCTTTTGTTTGATAAGACAGACACTATTTTCTTTGCTTTACAGATTAGAAAACCAAAGTTTAGATTGATTAAGGACATGTTTAAGGTCACACAGCTGGTAAGAAGCATGACCAGAGTTCCAAAAGAAGTGAGTCTGATTTTATACTCTTCTGCCCTACTTCGCCAGGGAGAGAATCTGGTCTCATTTTAGATTAATGCATTTCATACCTTTCATAGGGCAAGCCGAAGATGTTAAACTGTCTCTGGCTTAAGTGTAAAGTGAGTGGATTATTTCTGCACTTTATCTCCTCTCGTGGAAATGTAAATAAGTCAATATAGGTGCAGTCTTCCAAATTCCTTTAAAGAAGCAGCAACATAAAATCAAGTCCCCATGTACTGTCAGAGGGAGGCACTCACTACATATTTTGAAAATAGATAAGGCTTTCAGAAATGGTTCAATTTCTGGATTTATTAGAGCATTTCTTTCCTGTTTTCAAAGTTTCTAAATAACCTCTTCAGTTCAGATATATTGTCCTTCAATGCCAGTTAATCTCACGACCACTCACCTGAAACCTGACCATCATGAACATTTGCTACTCTCCTGAAGGGTTGTATTGTGGTTTGCAGGGAAGTGCCCAGTGGTTGCCTTTTCCCCTGTGAAAGTCAGCCAGTGAATCCAAGGTCTGAGGGTTAAAACATACCAGCTGTAAATCAGCTCTTTTGTTTTCTATACCCAGAATCTACTGGATTCACAGTGGGGTTTTGAATCAGTTTTTCCTTTCCAGTCTGCCTCAGTTTCTCAACTACCAAAATAAAGGGGAGAAGCCACATGTTCTGAAGGGAGAACCCAGTCTTATTTAGATTGAAAGGCTTTTGAGTTTTTTAGGATCCATGCCCAAGTTTATTACATTATAACACTTTTTTTATCTTTACAGTGATTTTTGTTCGACTGGCATATTGTTCTTACATGTCATAAGAACAATTCTAGTTTCTGGATTTGAATTTTCATATTCTTTTGGAAACTTCAATTATTGATTTTTAACTATTTTTTTAACTATTTCTAGAACCTAGAAGCAACAAGTTTCATGTTAGTGTTATTTACTATGTATTATTTTAAGTTTCAACGTCAAAACCTCTATCTTAAAGGGATGTTTAAAGCTAAAGAGATTTGTGTTGGACTCACAAATGCAGAGCTAAATCAGATACCTGCTTATATATTAAAGGTGTCAACTAAAGTTGGCCAGTACCTAGCACTGGGGCTCTTTTCCTTCCCAGGCATGTGGCACACATTGCTAATCAATCCTGGGCTCTTTCCCACCAAGCACAGAGGCCACTTGGCTTTAAAAAAACCTTTTTTGGCACAGGGCTCAAACAATCATTTGAAGTTGGTATGCAAGATAAAACCAATTTGCCCTCCATGGAACAATAGCCCATGTGATAAATACCAAGGCAAACATAGATTTTTATCATCAGGGAGCACTTTGAAACCTTAACAAAAAATACTTGGTAGTGAACCATGGTGAAGGCCCTAAAATTTATATAAGCTCTATAGTGTTCTTAAGGAGATCTCTTTTTAGGCAAAATATTTTGGGAACAAATGAAGTTTTGAGTTAAAAATCTGACTTTCAGAGGCAAGGATGAGAGAGAATTTGCTTCTTTTCTGTAGACAGTTATTGATCACACTCGATATGAAGAGATTGCTCATATTCACATCCAACAAACAGTGATGGAATTCTTATTCTTGTGCCTGAATCCAAAATTAGTCTCTAGGGACAGTTCCCAATTATTTTTTCTCCTGATCTTGAATACAAAGGTACATTATGGAGGTATGCATCAAAGGAGGTACTCTCTTTACCATGAATATCAGCATAAACTCCTTGCAGTACGTAGTAAAGTAACACATTTCTGTTAACGAAGTGCTAGAGCAAAGACATTGGATCCAAATTAAATGGTTGCATTTCTATTTATATTTTCTTCATGGGATATTTTTTATCAGTTCACTTTATTTTTGTCATCTTTTCATCCAAATGTAAGCAGTATAAATTTCAATGAAGCTTCGTATTAATTTTTGGGGGGAAATGACCAAATTGCTTGAAGAACTCTAATCAACTAGAGGGCACCCTCTTCCTGGAGTCCTGGCGTTGCTGTGAGTTTGGGCAAAGCTGTGAGTGCCTGTGGCTGGGCAACTAGAAAGTAGGACTACCTCAGAGATTCTTTAATCATTTCCTTGGAGGCCTGTTTTCTTCTCAAGACTCTTTTGGTTACAAGAAACAGGCATGCACTCACACTGCCTCACATGAAGGAGGATTTATTGAACATTTGTGCATGGGAAAAGCTGAATGACCATGGGCAAGCTTAGAAGGATAGAAGCTAAGCTGTAGTGCCCTTTCTCTGTCTCTTGGAATGATAATGCCTCTGCCTCACTCTCCTCTCACCTTTCCACTTGGATTCCTCTGAGTATTCATAGTCACTCCCCTCATAAATCAGCATACACTTGACTCACAATGGCCACACACCCTACCACTTCTTGGTAGCTGGAGTTGCATCAGCTAACCAAGCTCAGTGACTTAGCTTTCCAGTTCTTAATTCCACTAAAGAGGGCTTGGACATGGCTTATCTTTCCAAGCCAACCATGGAACATAAAGCCATATAGACCAAAATCCAGGGGTTAGCTGTTCTGGAATCCCTATTGGTTTAATCAGTTATGGCCAGAGATTGCAGAATCACACTGTACATATCACAGCTTCTTTCTACAGCCTTTGTAGTTATACCTGTGCTTCCAGCCCCATTTGAGGTATGAGAATGTTATGACCAAGCCTGGAATTAGAATCATAAGAATCAACTGGATTTACCTGGGGAATAGTATAACAGTGCAGTAGCCATTTCCAAAGCTGTCTACAGAGAGGTGACAATAGGTTAAAGGTTACGTTTAGAAATTTAGCTATGGCATTTATTCCATATGAAATTTGCATCCATCTTCACTTCTTTTTTCTGGCTGATATCAAACCATTTCAGAAGCACTTGTTTTTCTTGTAATTATTGCCATTGGCTTATTTTATAATTTAGTGATCTCAGAATACTCTCCATAACCCAAAGGTGAGGCAAGGCTGAAAAAAGAAAGAGAAGGAAGGAAGGAAGGAAGGAAGGAAGGAAGGAAGGAAGGAAGGAAGGAAGGAAGGAAGGAAGGAAGGAAGGAAACAGGACTCTACACTTTGCTCTGCAGTCTAGAACTGATCAGAAAATCATCAGAATGGATCACAGGTTTAGAGGCTAAGGAAACTGGGTTAATTTGTAGAGCTTCTTATTACAAGACTTATATTTTTCTTATTCTGACCTTTCTACTTGATGAAATATGATGTTAGTATTATGTTGGGATCAGACCTGAGAACCTTGAAGTAGTAGGTAAAGTGAGGCCTACTACTGTGTCTTGGATAAGAGGAGATTTCTACAAGGTTACTCTTTTCTGGATGGAGTTGTTTTTTTTTTTTTAATCAATCTATAATTAGAGGCTATTTATTCAGCCCTTTGAGCTTCCTTGCAGGCATCTAAGAAATGTTTGCATGGACTTTGACCAACACTCCCACCCCCGAATTTGTGAAGAGGAGGTTGGTAGTATAAGCAGTGACCTTGGAGAAGAAGATAAGGCACCCTGGCTCAAGGGGTCTGAAATTATGCTGGGTTCTTCTTGTTCATTTTGTCTCTGTTGATAACCATGCCCTTGAAAAATTCACCTAATTTCTTTTCAGGTCTCAGTTTCCTCATCTGAAAAATTAGAATCCTTTTCCCTCTATGATCTCTAAGAACTATTGTGAGGTTTGCTTATTAATGATACTAAGAATGCTTGGAACTTATAAATATTTCCTAGGGAAAGCTGGTATCTTTCTTCTTGCTATAAGATTGGAAGAAGTATGCAGCATCTCTTCTGAAGTTCATCTGTAATTTAGTCAGCTTGTATACAGACTGCATTGCATTAAATGCTGAACTTTGATCCTAGTGTTTAAACATATTAAATACAAAATATGGGTAGTATAAATTGTGTGAAACACTTTGGTCTCCTACTTGGAAGCCTAAAAAGGTTTTGATGCAGGGTAACTACAAACATTGTACAGACACTGCTAAGAGTAAGTGTAAGTCTTTTAGAGGGTGAATAGTTTTACAGCAAAAGTAGAAGAAACCCATCACTTAGGGATTTATAAGTGGGCCAAGGAGAACTGAGGAGAATCAGTGTGCACTGCTCATGGGTGGGCAAGCACTAGAGGTATTCGTTTATTTTATTTGCACATTAACTTTTATAATGCTGTTGCTCTGAAGAGTGCAAAAGAGCTTTACTGATAACAGACTGCAAGTTTTAAATTCTTCATTCCCTCAACAGCTTTGTAGGGGTTTCATGCCATAATTAATACAAAAGAACATTCACCTATTTTCTCCCTTTAGAAAAACAAAACTTTAAGATGAGCTAGTTTTCCATTAGTGTTTGGGGTTAGAAGACACCAGAACATGCCTTTTCTCCCCCTGAGCTTTTGGTTCTGGGTTTTCATTAATAAAATATAACAGATTTCACATGATGTAAGTAAGGAACATACTTCCATAGGGGAACTATGCAGAAGCCAGTGAGGATGATTCTCATCTTTTATTGGTAAAGTGCAACTCTAATGTTTTTCTTTATCCACAGATTTTTTTTAATCCTCACTTGAGGATATGTTTATTGATTTTTTGAGCAAGATGGAGGGAGAGAGAGAAGAGAAGAGAGAGAGAGAGAGATTTATATGAGAAAGAAACATTGATCAGTTCCTTCCCATATGGCCCCAACAAGGGAGTGTACCTATCCACAGAAAAGAACTCTGGGATGAGTAGTAGAAACTGTTGAAAAGTAAAGTTTGAAAATGACCAGGTTTTGTTGCAGTTTTCAAAAACTGTAAGCTGACATAGAGAAACCTCAATAGTTACACGTATTGGTTGATCAGTCTGTCTTCTGAGAAGAAGGGAGAGATTTATGGAATCCACGGGGGATAGGGCCACATAACCCAGTTTGAGCTCAGAAGGCACTAGCTCCTTAATGCCAAGTAAATTTTGGAAATGATTCTCCTTTGCTGACAGTATTCTCATTACTGATTGTGTAGAGTAATTTATCAGGCATTTCCTAAAATAAACCATTCATTTATACTAATAGGACTTGGCAGCAAGGAAAAATTGGCAGGACTTGGAGTTCCTAGTGTTTTTCTTCTTCTTCTTCTTCTTTAAAAAAATTAGTCTTAAAAAATTTTAAAACACCAACATTGAAAAGTTTCAAACATTTAGAGGAAATAGTTCTTAGGGGTCATCTTGAAGTTCACTAAAGCATAAAGAATTGCATTATAAATCTTCAAAATGGAAGAAAAGAAATATTTCCGATGATGAAGTTCAGCAAAAGGAAAAAGTCCAATGTCACCGATTTTATCTTTATACATTATTCAGACATTGGTTTCCTCATGTTGATAACTTTGTAACTTATTTTTGATATCACATGGGCTTTTGAAGGGAACTCATTTCACTTTTTATTCTCCATGTACAGTTATAGCCTCCTTCTTCTTTAAGTCTGTATCAGCTAGCTAATTCTCCTTAGTTATGTTATATAATGTATCAGTGTCATGTATGTATATCCAAAATAGTTATCCTCAAGGCTTACCAATTATCTTTATACTCTTAGACTTGGGCCTCTTACAGTGCTTTTCCATCTTACATGCCCTCAGAATATCTCCAGGATTGATAACTTTTTCTCTTATATAAAACAATAGCCACATAAATTATAATAAAATATAAGTAACAATGAAATCTTCAGGTTCAGAAAAAGTTTTTCAGCCCTCCCTTAGCTCTGGGGATAAGCAAGGCCTAAGAGCTAAACTCTGGCAGAGCTAAGCTAGTGTAGGAGGTATATGTGCATATACAACTGAAGGTGTCAGTCATACATGGTGGATCCCTGATAGTCATGAACAGGCTGCCTAAGACCAACCTGAGACACCATCTGACATCACCAGCAGTGGGTCCAGAAAGAAAAAAACAGTAGTAAATAATAGATGCTATTGGGATGAATTATATCACAGTCTTCATGATTTGTGATATTTTCTTTCCCATATAGCTTTGTATATTTGTTTCTTATACTTCAAGTTTGTGCATATTAAGTCACTAGATTTATATTATACTTTATTTCAAATCTCATATTTTGCTCCTCTCTTCTCTTACCCCATTTTACCTTTCTTCCTCATCTTATTTTTGTTTTAAATTTTGTTTTCCCTCTGACTATGACTCGTTTCCATTTTTCACTCTTACTGTTTCTTCCCCTCCAGCCTCTCAGAAACCATTCTTCTTGTCATTAGTCATCTCACATTCTTTTCCCATTCTTAAATAACCTTGCTTTCTCTCCACCTTTATCAATCTTTGCAGTTGGTAGTGGATAGAGTGGTTGTTGTTGCATTCCTTCAGTTTTATCTCTAGATCTTTATTATTTTGGTATTTAAAGTCTCAAATTTTACCATTCCCTTCTTCTACTCCATTCTGCTTTCTGACTGCCCATTGTTTTTTTTGTCTCAAATTTTAATTTTTCCCTGTCTTAGCCTGGTTTTTGTTCCTCACTCTTAGTATTCCTTCTCCTTCTATCATCTAAAATATACTTCCCTTTCCTCTAGATATCCCTTAAGTATTTTTTCTTTCTTTTTTACTCTTATTCTCATTCCACCTATATTAATCTTAGCTCATTTGTTGTTGATAGTGCTGTGGTGTATTTTCTTCTAAAATATCGTCCTAATTTTTAAATTTATTTCTAATTATTTTTTCTTTCTCTCTCTCTATATTTTTAAATTTCTGTTTAAACATAATACTGTATGCTTCCCTTCTCTTGCTCCATTCTGCTTTCTTTTAAAAATATTTTATTTTAATTGTTGTGCAAGTACAGTTTTCTGTCTTTTACTTCCATCCCAGTCTACCCTGCCCCAGTGCTCCCTACCTCCCTCCCATTTCCACCCCCCTTAGTTTTTGTCCATGTGTCCTTTATACTTGTTCCTGTAAACCTTTCCCCTTTTCCCCTGAAATTCCCTCCCCTCTCCACTCTGGTTACTGTCAGACTGTTTTCTATTTCAATGTCTTTGATTATATTTTGCTTGCTTGTTTGTTTTGTTGCTTAGGTTCCTCTTAAAGGTGAGATCATATGGTATTTGCCATTCTGCCTTCTTCATTCTGTTTTTTATTTACAATGAAAATTTCACTTCCTTTCTCTTTTTGCCTTGACATAATTCCCTGCCATTGTTATTTTTCCTCCCTCTGCACCCTCAAAACCATTTTTCCTTCAATTAGTTACCTCATATTCATTTCTCCTTTCTTATAATAGCTTTAATCTCTTTATGACCTTATTAATACTGGCTCAATTACTGTGGATAGTGTAATTGTGGGTGGGTGTTATTTTTGTGGGTACGGGTTTGTTTCCTGGGCTGCGTGGTTTTGTTCTGGCAGCACCTGCACACCAGCATACAAGAAGTGGTGGCAGAATCACTTTCAGTCAGCCATTACTAGAGGGAAAGCGCCACCAAAGAAAATACCCCACAACAATCAAAATCCAATTACAACCAGTGAGCCAAAATAAATGGCATAAAGGGAGTCCCAAGGACATCAAGTCCAGAATTTCAAGGAAACTGTACCACTGGATCCCACAGGCCTCCTACAATAGGTCACACCACAAAACCAGGAATCAGAGTAGATCAATGTAAGAAGCAGAAACAAAGAAGAGTACCTGAAATGGAGATAAAAGAAGCAATCCCCAATGAGAAGGAAAGGAGGAATCCTCAGAAAGAATAGTAAATGAAATAGAGGCAAGTAAACTATCAGGCATTGAGTTCAAAATAATTGTTATAAGGAAGCTCATTAAGCTCCATGAGAACTACAAAGAACTACAGGGGAAGCTACAAGGAACTTACTGCAAACCACAGCAGCATGAACAAAGAGAGAAACTACCAATGAAAGACAGGAGAAAAGGAAGAATACAGTTTCTGAATTGAAAAATACAATAGGAGGAACTAAAAGTAGGATAGATGAAGCAGAGGATTGAATCAGCAAGCTGGATGACAAGGCAGAAAACATTCCCAGACAGAGCAACAAAACAAAACAGACTCGGAAAGAATGAAGAGTGTTTGTGGAAGCTGCAGGACAACATAAAACATCACAATAACCATATCATAGGAATACCAGAAGGAGAAGAAGAGGAGCAAGGCTTTGAAAACTTGTTTGAAAAAGTGATGACAGAAAATTTCCCTAACTTGATGATAGAAAAGGTCATACAAATCCAGAAAGCACAGAGGGTCCCAATCAAGATGAATCCTTAGAGGCCCACTCCAAGACACAGCATAATAAAAGTGGCAAAGTTTAAAGACAGAGAATATTAAAGGTAGCAAGGAGAATCAGCTAGTACCATACAAGGTGCCCTGATAAGGCATCAGCTGATTACTCAACAGAAACACAAGACGGATGAGAATGGCAAGAAATATTCCAAGTAATGAAAAGCAAAGGGCTGCAACCAAGACTACTCTACCCAGCAAGTGCCTCATTTAAAATGGAAGGCAAAATAAGGAGCTAAAAGAACAAATCCCCACCAAACCAGCATTTCAAGAGATAATATAGGGACTGCTTTAACAGATGAAAAAAAGAGAGAGTGGCCCTGGATTGAGCTCCCACCTGCAAACCAAAAGGTCACTGAATCGATTCCCAGACAGTGCATATGCCTGTGTTGTGGACCATGTTCCAAGTAGGGGGTGTGTGAGAGGCAACCACGCATTGATGTTTCTGTCATTCTCTTTCCCCTCCCTTCTATCCTCTCTAAAAATAAATAAAACCTTTAAAAAATGAGAGAGGAACATAAGAAAAAAGGGAAAAGATGGCAACAAATAAGTACCTATCAGTAATAACCTTAAATATAAATGGATTAAATGTTCCATTTCACTGGAGCATTTAATTTTGCAGACCAACATTGCTGATGAACATACATGTTAAAATCCTCAACAAAATATTGGCAAACTGCAGCCAGCAATACATTAAAAGATCACAAACCATGATCAAGTGGGATTCATCCCAGGGATGCAAGGATGATATAATATTCACAAATCAATAAATGTAATACATCATATAATCAAAAGGAAAGACAAATATCACATGATCATATTAACAGATGCTGAAGAAACATTTGATAAAATACAGTATCCATTTATGCCCTGGCTGGTTTAGCTCAGTGGATTGAGTATGGGCCTGCTAACCAAAGGATTGTGGTTCGATTCCCAGTCAGGGCACATGCCTGGGTTGCAGGCCAGTTCCCAGCAGGGGACCCATGAGAGGCAACCATACATTGATGTTTCTCTCCTTCCCTTCCTCTCTAAAAGATAAATAAATACATATATAAAATACAGTACCCATTTATGATAAAAGTGTTCAGCAAAATTGGAACAGAGGGAGCATCCCTTGACATAATAAAGGCCATACACTAGAAACCTACAGCCAACATCAAAATCAATGGGCAAAAACTAAATGCTTTCTTTCTAAGGTCAGTAATAAAACAAGAAATAAAATCAAGAATAAAACAAAGAAAAGTAGCTTTTACCATTTTTATTCAACCTAGTGTTGGAAGCTCTAGCCATAGGGATCAGACAAGAAAAAGAAATAAAAGACATCCAAATTGGAAAAGAGGAAGTAAAACTGTCATTATTTGCAGAGGACATGATAGTGTACATAAAAAATGCTTAG